>JBBPKD010000021.1:0-61462 GCA_038089075.1 Singerocomus inundabilis
CTCACCGAAAGTTCCAATGGAGCCTCCAGTGCGGGTCAAGACACCAGCAGCACCAGCCGAGTGCGAAGAGAGCGCGTTCTGTACTGCGCTGACGAATGCTCCCACTGCACCCGCCTGTAGACCCACTGTTGTTGCGCGCGACAGTGGTGCTTTGGGCTCGTATGCGTCCTGGACGGGTTCCGATGGTGCTTCAGTGGCCATGTGAGTGATGAACAGCGTTCAGACCAGCCTTGTTTCCATTTTCGGTCGAGCGCGACTTGCTACCCGAAATGTCCCTCGTTCAAGACACTCATCCGTTCAGACTCAGCAAGTCCCTCGATGTCCGTATTTCCTGCATTTTCTGCACTGTCGTCGGGCTGAATATATCACGCTGGAGTAGCTTACTTTCCTGGGCTCAACGCACGCAATCGCACCTTTCCCTTGGGATGTGTTGTCTCTGCAAACGCTCTGGGCCGGAGAGATGGATGGCCCCGAGCTCCAAGAACGTTGGAGGATGGTGACGGACCATTGGGCAGGCAGTATGGTTGTCGGTGGGTCTGACGCTATCGCCGTTGTTTCTCCCAGCCACCCGAGCATTGGCTTTTGTGTCAAAGTACCTTCGAACGACGGTCAAGTTTGTGTTCGGTAATTGTCGGAAATGGTTCAGTTGATGTCCCATCGTCAGGATCCGTTCTATGCTGTAGCATGGGCCTTGTCAAACGAGGCCCCCCTTGACCCATTGATAGTGTGCTCGCGAGGCCGTGTACTCTACGTACTCGATGCCAAACAAAAGAACATCATTGGGAAACTAAGGGGTCACGGCGGGGTAAGATCCTCAGTGGGTCCATGAATCCGTTTGCACTCTTTGACCAGCCAGGCTAGGAAATCACTGCGATTGCGGTCCATCCTTCGTTCCCGTATCTAATTTGTACATGTTCAAGGGACTTTTCAGCAAGGTTGTATGATCTGACGATGACGCCTCGCGACTCTCCAAACAATCCACATTGGCCTCCTTCCACATCCCCTAGTCTCGGTGGCGCTCCACACGGTTTACAGTCAAGTGAACCCGAAGGCGTTGGGATCGGTCGATGCGTGGCCATCTTGTGCGGCGGGCTGTCTGGTGGGCATAATGCTGCAGTGTTGAACGCCGTAGGTGGTCTTTAAAGAGTAGATTTTCTCGACTTACCACAGCCCAGTCATTTCACCCCACTTATCCGTTGCTGGCAACCTGTGGGGTGCGCCAGTATCCCGCAAACGATACTGTATACCCATTTTAAAATTTGATTCTAGCTTGACAGGGTTGTCAAAATCTGGTGCTTGCCGAAGATGTCCTTCGAGGAAGTGGCCCGCGAAGATAAACCCCTCTTCAGTTCATCGCGTATTCACCAAGCGAGAGTTATGTCAATAAATTGGTGAGGCATCGACACTCTAACTAGGCGATAAGCGTCGTATTCATATCATGCCAGGTTAAGCTTGGATATCCTCACAACGCACAGCGCGCCAGCTTTGATGCGTCGCAATGGACAGAAGGAGAACGTGTACTACGCTGACGGAACAATAGCGATCTGGCGCTGGCTTGGGTTTGATCGCTTTTTCCCACCGAACCAACAAAAGCCATCAAAGGTGATGAGGGGATGTGCATCGGTACGGTCCATATCGTTGTCAGTCACGGATACTGAAAGTTTCCCGCAGGATTATCAGGAAAGCTGTGAGCGTTCCTTTAACCTTGGCATAGCTGCTGAGATTTGAGATGTTGTTTCCGCAAGCCTCATTCAAACTATTAGCTGTCGTACCTATATCCCAGCTGACGTGCCATCTTCACGTCGCATACACCCTCAGGAATAATTATGTGATAGCCGTCACGCTCCCTGATCGCGTACGTCTCTACGATGTAGCTGATTTTCGACCGCGACAACGGCCCTCTTTTCCACCCGATGAAAGTGATAGAGAAGCAATTACCGACCTAGGCCATTTACACCTAGATGACGAAGGAGACGACAGAGAGGATGTCATTGCACCCATAGTATCCCAGAACACTGCCCTTTCACCCCCTCTCGAAGGGCAAGATATTGTCATCTCAAAGGCTGAGCAAAATCTGCGCATTGTCATACTTGGATGTCATGGGCTGTCACTCATTGCACTAGGAGTTAGTGGGCAGATATGGATCTGGACGAGCACAGAAAAGTGAAATTCAGGCATCATCTTGCATTTGAATAACCGTAGATTGTTAGCTCGGGATATGTGCATATAGGACCACCACCTTTGCGAAGAAATGTACCCCTTTCCATAAACCTATATTATGATATCTTTGCGTTGGAAAAGTCTAGCTCCGGGTGAGCAGCTTGAAATTTCTTGAGTGCCTAGGTAAGAGAGACGGTCAGGAGACTTGGTAACCGCAAGCGCAATTGTTCACACCTCCATCTTTTTCAGCTCGTCCGAAGTGGGCTTGCCCATTTGCTACAAGAAAGTGGGTAAATTGGTGCGTTGAAGAATAAGGATGCGAGAATACCTTCTGTTGATTATCGAACTTGGCAATACGAGCATTAGATGCAACAAGAATCTTCCGACGCAGAACATACCATCATTTTCTCAACCATCCCCCTGCAAGTGCGTCAGCTTTTGACATGACGAGTGTATCATAACACTAACCTGGTCTCACCATCGAGATCGCTCAGCTTACTATTCTCTGGCTGAATTTTCCGGGTGTCGATCTTCGGGTGATGGGTCAGCACGTTCTCCCACCATTGTTGTTTGTTGATTTTTTCAAGATGGATCAAGACGGACTCTTGATCCTCTGCAGCAGTGATGAGATGCAAGGACGAAGCAAGACAAAATCCCTTACCCAATGTCCAGGTGCTATCCTCGACTTTTATTTCCCTGCAGAGCTCACCATCCAGGATTTTATCTTTCCCCTTAATCCCAACACTGAGCTTCTTTTTCTGAATTGTTATTGCGAGTTCCTTGGCACGCGTCCCCTTTGGTACGGGAACGACAATGTCCACTTCCCCTAACTCCTGCCTCCAGGTATACGGAAGGGCTAAGATAAGATGGGTGTTTATCATCAGACACGCAGATACGGGCTCCTACCAGACTGTTCGGCAGCTTCACGTTGCTTGTCTGCCTTGTCCTTGGCGTCCCTCTCTTCCTTTGAGAGCTTGTCGTATTCATCGTCGGACATGGTGTCGGTCAGGATATGAGATTATCTACACGTGATCATGTGTCTACACACTTTGTTTACGCTTATGTATTTTATATGACGCCTGAAGTGACTTGGCCAAGACGCAAGTTCTTCCAGTACCCACTCTCGTGGTCGTGCTCGCGTCTGGTCGTTTGCCGTAACCTTTCAATCTAATGGCAGCAAACAATGCCTGGTCTGACTTCGAGGTAAGTTGCAATCACCGCGTTCCTCACATCATTTAATCCCTCCTAGAATTTAAGGCATACTGTCAAGCATAATACCGTCGATAAACTCAAGCAAATCTTAACCGGCTTCAATGATCAGTGTCAAACTGTTTTTGCAAAGTCTGGAAAGAAGCAGGATTTGATTGATAGAATCGTCCATCAAATGGACGCCTGGAGACAGTCAAACAATATAGAGAAATGGACCAAAGCTCAAGCTATCCTCTATCAGGTCCGTACATCCGGAATGTGAGTTGAGGATACTTCTGTTCGCACAAGTCACTATGCACCCGTTGGGCGTGTGGCATCATATTTTTTAGTGGTTTCGGATACTAGTATCACAGGAAATCTCGTTCTCCGCGTTGTGACCATGTGTTGATGGCCCATTTACCTTCCCAGGTATTCTCAAAGTCGTTCAACAGCCTCGGCAGGAGTTCAGCCCATCCAGACAATGACACCTGCATCGTATGGTTCTACAACGATATTCCCTGCTACCCCAACTGGCCGTTACGATCCATATGCACCACCGCGAGTGCCACCTCCACCGGTGAGCGCTGCACCAGCTGCAAGTGTATCCAAGCTCGGTAAGATATGAAGCTATATTGCTACCGCTTTGACTGAGTGTGTTTAGCTATACGCTTCAAACCATCACCTTTTTTCCGTATCGATCAGTCGGTGTCTGGAATCACAGAGTGTCCAGGTTTGGACCACAATTACCGTCTCTTTAACTTCATTGACCATCAAACAGAGTCGACAAGTTCAACTGATCGAAAACAACAAAGTCTCACGTTTACTCTCAACAGCGAACAAACCACGAGGCTGGGTTCTACCAGGTATGTTGACAAGTGTGTATCGAGTTTCCCCATTCTTATTATCATCTATAGCACCAAGTATCAGCTTCGGTTGTATTGTACTACTTCTACTTTTTATAGTCCAAACACCATGGTTTTCAGGCCACCCACCGGCCCTTGTCCCATCGAATTCCCACCAACGTGTGAAGTGCGGGTGAATGGAACGCCATTGCAAGCCAATTTAAAGGGGCTGAAGAAGAAGCCCGGTACTGCGCCGCCAGCAGACCTTGGTAGGACGGTGCGGACGAATGGTCAAAACCGTGTTGAGATGGTATACGTGAACAGCCAGCAACCTGTTCAGCCCAAAGTAAGCGGTTTTACAGGAAGCAGGGTTATCTACTGACATGCCTGAAGAAATTTTACATGATAGTATTCCTTGTCGAAGTGACTACTGTTGCACAACTGGTGGATAGGTTGAAGAAGGGTAAATACCGCAGCAGCCAAGACGTTCTAGCGAAGAGTAGGCTACTCTTTCTCTACCTTGTCGTTCGCAAGCTTATCTCTTGTAATAGTGTTTAAGCCGTCAAATGACGATGACGAAATTGTTGCGGGTCCACAGAAGATGTCCTTGAAGTGTCCGGTATGTTGGACTGATAAAAGTCACTACATAGGATAATAACCCAGTCGTCAGCTGAGCTTTACGCGAGTCCAGACGCCGTGCAGGTCAATTCTATGTGTCCATCCACAATGCTTTGATGCCATGTCGTGGTTTTCTTGTATGGAGCAAACGACTACTTGGCTTTGTCCGGTGTGCGAGAGGGTACTCAATACCGATGATCTCATCATCGATGGGTGCGTGTTTGTGATGCGGGATGATCATTTCTTCAATTTTTTTTCCTTCAGGTACTTTGATCAGATTCTGAAGGAAACGTCGGAAGACGTCGATGACGTGGTGGTCGAGAACGATGGCCAATGGCATACGAGCGACAACCGGTTCGCGTCTCCCGAATGGCGGGCAACCCATCCTGTCGTCGCGTCGCATCATTATTCACCGCCTCGTGAACCATCACCACCTGCATCCGTGGATGAAGAAGCGGATGCAAAAGCTCACGCAAAGAAACAAATTGAGATACTTGTGTTAGATTCAGATGACGAGGACGAAGGTCGAGTCAAGCGCGAGCTGTCGATTTCGCACAGTGTAGGATCGGGTTCGGTTCCCAAACCCGTTCCCTTACGTACAGCGGCGGTTACACAAGAATCTCGCCAAGAGGACGTAATCGACCTTACTGCTGACTCTGAGGATGAACAACCGAGGTCTCAGTCCTCAACGCAGGTACAGCCACAACCTCTGCGGCCCTCGGTGGAAAAACGGAAAGCACCGTCGGGCGCCCCTTCGCCCACAGAACAGATCTGGAAGAAGTCGCGGATGGATACTGTCACGACCAATTCGCAATCGGTTTCTAGTACGCTTCCGCCTATTCCCCCTGTAAGTGGTCCTGCACGATCATCCGTCCACTGTGGAACCGCGGGGCAGCTTTCTCAGCCAGCGTATGCTGGACCGCAGTTGCCCCCATTGCGACTCCCTCCCACATCGTATGGTGCGCCAGCCAATGGGGGATATATCTCGCCGGTTGGAGCAGCTGCAGCGGGGGAGAATCACCGGAGTGGTTATGAACAATACAGTGGGAATTATAACTATGGCTCCCATCCTAGTGGATCTGTGTCGCGTTCGGGTGTATGGCCATAGTCAGGTGAGAGGTGGGGAGGAAGGGAGGATGTACGATATGATATGTAGCCGTATGATAACCCACGCCGTAGAGATAATACTAGGTAGTAATTTACTATGATGGCTTCGTACGTGATTGGTGGATCCAGAACACGGGCAGGTGTATCGGTCCAGAGCGTGGGAGTATTGAACTCCCGGGAATTTCCGCTGACCGTCAAAAGCGCGAAACTTTTCTGGTCCTCTCTCATCCTCCATCTTCATCCTTCTCCACTCAGCTTTTCAAAAATGGCCGATGTTAAAAAGGTCAAGTCTCCTCAGGAGTTTCTTAGTTAGTACCTTTCGTTTCTCCTTGTCGTCTCTTGTCTTACTCTTTTTGCAGTTGATTTCCTCATGGGTGGTGTCTCGGCCGTACGCATCTTGCTTCGTTTTTTTGTCCGACCTTGTTCTCATTATCTGGTGTACAGGCTGTGGCGAAGACATCAGCCGCCCCCATTGAGCGAATTAAGCTGTTGGTGCAAAACCAGGATGAGATGGTGCGCGCTTATTTCATGTCTTCTGTATATCTCATCTGGCTTTCAGATCAAACAAGGCCGTCTTGCTACACCGTACAAGGGTGTTGCCGATGCTTTCGCTCGCACCTACCGGGAGGAAGGTCTCGTTTCGCTATGGCGTGGAAACACTGCAAATGTGATCCGGTACTTCCCTACGCAAGCTTTGAACTTTGCTTTCAGTATGCTTCCTCGCTCGGTTGCTCCTGTTTTTAGCATTGAGTCATCGACTTGCAGAGGACTACTTCAAGTCGCTTTTCGGTTTTAGGAAGTCGGACGGGTACTGGAGATGGTTCGCTGGAAATGTTGCCTCTGGGGGTGCTGCCGGCGCTTCATCGCTTCTCTTCGTTTACTCTCTCGATTATGCCCGTACCCGACTTGCCAATGATGCCAAGTCTGCAAAGGGTGGCGGCGCTCGTCAGTTCAATGGCCTTGTCGATGTATACCGAAAGACGCTCGCATCCGATGGCATTGCGGGTCTCTACCGTGGCTTTGTCCCATCGGTGGTTGGTATCATTGTGTACCGTGGTCTCTATTTCGGGGTCTATGATTCGCTCAGTATGTTATTTGCTTATTTCTTGTTGATCGGTATTCATGGCTGCGACAGAGCCTGTTGTTCTTGTGGGTGCCCTTGAGGGATCATTCTTGGCGTCGTTCTTCCTTGGCTGGGGTGTCACAATTGGTGCCGGTCTTGCGTCGTACCCCCTCGATACTATCCGGTGGGTAGCACTGCTTGTCCGTTGGTTTGGGTAGTATCTGACTCGCTTTTTAGTCGTCGCATGATGATGACTTCGGGTGCAGGTGTTCATTACAAGTCGATGTTTGATGCTGGTGCGCAAATCATCAGCAAGGAGGGTTCCAAATCGCTGTTCAAGGGTGCTGGTGCCAACATTCTCCGTGGTGTCGCTGGTGCTGGTGTCTTGTCGTTGTATGACAAGCTCCAACAGGTCATGTTTGGCAAGGTTTACTCTGGTGGATCTGGCTAGACGACGATGATTAATGTTGCATGTCCGTTGACACTGGGCTTTTTGGCTCTGTCCCTTCTTTTACCCCCTCGTCGCCACATATCTCGCTAGACTTGTTTTTATTTCCCCCCTTTGCGCCTCTGGCATCGGATCCCGAGTATGCCTAGTTTACATGCTCCCCCGCCACCTATTAGTAGGATTACTGTGAATGCAGTTCATGTCCTCGTCCTCGTCGCGTCTGTTGAGGTCCACGCGTTTGCCGACCCGGTCTTGTTCCTCGACCCTCATGAGATGTCCTCCAACCTGTTCCGCAAAGCGTGGTGCGCCCCGCCCTCCGCTTTATCTCTGCCGTCGCAGTTTGGCCGACTTGACGCAGCTCGTCTTGCGGCCATATCAGAAATCCTGTCTGGATGCATGTCATGTTGCCCTGCGAGCCGGCGTCACTCGCATAGGTGTCTCCCTGCCCACGGGTGCAGGCAAAACGACAATCTTCACTACGCTTCTTTCCCAAATCCCTCCTCCGTCTCCATCTCAGCCATCTGGCTCCTTGATCATTGTCAATAACATCGAGCTTGCACGTCAAGTGGCCGCTCAAGCAGAACAAATACACCCCCATTGGAAAGTCGAGCTCGAACAAGGCGTCAACCATCGAGCAAGCGGGCGAGCAGACGTGTGAGTCTTGCGCATAGCAGTCCGAATCGCTCACTACAAGGGCGTGCGCAGGACCGTAGCGACGTACCAGACGCTACTTCAGCCACAGCGACGGGCCAAGTTTCGACCAGAGAACTTGAAAGCAATTATTGTCGATGAGGCACACCACGCTGCAGCCCCTTCGTAAGCATGACTTCTCCGACACAGGGATTCAGTGCCCATGTGACTTGCTAGCTATCGCCGAATACTATCCCACTTCAACGCTGACGTTAAGGGTCCTGATCCGAACTTCGTGCTTCCCTCCACACCACGTTCTGTCCCAATTATTGGGTTCTCAGCCACTTTCAGCCGTCATGACGGCCTTGCACTTGGCTCAGTATTCGAGAGAATCGTTTACCACCGTGATTTCCTTGACATGATCAAGGAACAATGGCAAGCTTGTCTCCATTCTTTCATACAAGCCAATCGTAAGCCGAGAACAGGTTGTGTGATGTGCGCTTCACCTCTGTCAAGGCCAGCATCAACTTGCAAGGTGTCGTTCTTAACTCTAGAACAGGGGACTTCAATGTCTCTAGCCTCGCTCACATCATCAATACCGAGACCATCAATAGTCTCGTGGTACAGACATGGCTTGACCGTGCGTGTAAGTTTTTTTTCTTCATGTCAAAACATACTATTCAATCATCAGGTCTCGTCTGCAGCATCTGACCGCAACTCGACCCTTGTGTTTTGCGTCAATCTTGCCCATGTTAGACAGCTCACAAAAACTTTTCGAGAATTCGGTATCGATGCTCGTCACCTACACTCCAACACACCAGAAAATGAACGGCGAACACTGCTCACAGACTTCAAAGCAGGATGCTATCCCGTTTTGATCAACTGTGGTATGTAGTATGAGGTCCCGCGTCGACGATTTAGTGGAATATTGAGCAATTAACAGCGATCTTGACGGAGGGCGCAGACATTCCGAACGTTGATTGCATTGTCATTTGCCGTCCTACACGATCTCAAAATGTTTATGCACAGATGGCACGCTCCAAATGCCTTTCGTTGTATATGTGTTTGACTTTTTGCTGCAGATTGGCAGAGGCATGCGACAGTCCCCTGCAAGTGGAAAGGTTGACTGTCGCGTCATAGATTTCGTGGACTCAACCTCCCGTATTTCTGGTGTTGTCTCGATACCAACCCTGCTTGGCCTGGATCCTAGCGAAATCGTCGACGGTCAGCATCTTCAGCACATCCCTTGGTCGATGAGTATTCAACGTTCATTGTTGGGATAGATGTTAATATCGCCGATCTGAAAGCTAGAGCAGAATCTGCAGGCTCATGCAACCTGAATGGTTTTCCGGTAAACCCAGATTTCTACAACGCCATACCTGAGCCCACCTCTGTTACTTACCTTGACTATGATAATCCCCTTGCGATGGTTGACAGTTTTTCTGGTGCACCTCACATTTCGAGGCTGAGTCCAAATGCATGGGTCGGGTGTGGTTCTGGCATCTATGTCCTGGAATGCCTGGGGAAAGGTTATGTACGAATTGAACCTAATCCTGAAGGCAAAGGTGAATAGCCAACGCACAAAATTGGGGCTGAGGGCACTCACCAGACATGTAGCGTGCTACCATGCCACTTACACCGAGGCAATTATGCATTTTTCTTCCGCCAGACGGTTGAAGCTATCTCCGTTCATGCGGAAACGATTGATATTGACTGCAGACACATTGTCTGACGCGCTCAAGGGCTGTGACACTTATGCAGCTCAGAAGGTACTTCGAGGGCCACTCGCTCTAGGGTATGAATTCGTGTGGTCAGTCCCATACTTGCTAACTTGGAACAGTTTACTCCGCAGCGCCAGGTGGCGACAGACCCCGGCTACAGAAAGCCAGAAGACATTTATCAATAAGAGGAGAGGCAAGCGCACGATGGACCGGGCAAGCATCGTGGAGGTTACAGAGAAGCTTACCAAAGGGGAGGCTGGGAACATCATCACACGTCTGAAGCACGGAGCCCAAGTGTGTTCTCTATTCTCTACTTCTTGAATCTTGCTAGTTCTAACAATCGTCGAGGCATACTACGAGAGAAAGATAAAGCAGGACCGCAAGACATCACAGCATGCTGAAAAAGAGAGACTACGAGTAGCACGTACTACAGTGCAAGCTGGGCCTTTGGTTCAATATTGATGTATTAAAAGCCAGATAACAATGCTAATACCATAGTCATGTGGACTTCAGCGAAGATAACGAAGGTGATACCGCATGCGGACTTTGTAGGGTCAGGACGGCTGCCTGCTGAGCAATATCTATTGCCCTCGACAAGGTTGATGGACTGTTGAATGCATGAGGATCTCGGGCGAGAACGGCTAGTAACGCTCCAACAAGTGAGTCCCCGGCCCCGGTAGAGTTCAATACCGTACTCTGCGCTACTTGTCGTGGGGGAAAGTGTTGAACAACTACCAATTCATCCGAGACCGGAGAGTGAGCAACGATATATCGAGAGTACGGGTTGCTGCGCTGTGCTGCCCAGGCACTCGCCTCTGCTCGGTCGGGTCGCATTACGACCACCACACCGTGCACTCCACACTTAATCACGATGTGCTGGAAAAAAGGCAGGAGGTTGACAGCCATTTGGACGATGCCTCTATCAGCTATGAATGACAACGTGCCCAGATCCGATGCCGTGTCTGAGACACTCCTCTTCGCGAGTTGGGCCAAGTCAGTACGGAATTGGGATCCCAGCCCAAAGCTATTAATTATATGCCACCAGTTCTTGTGGGACATCAGGCCGGATTCGTTGCGGGCATCCTGGTACATCTGGCCCAGTTCGAGTAAATTCGGTGAGATGAATGATATCATCGATCGAGTGGACTTGGTGAGGTTTGCGATTATCGCAGGCAAGATACGCGGAGCCTTGACGACTGAAGTTGGTTCACTGATTTTGGTAGGTAAAGGGAGAACGAGACCAGGTAATGGTGACCTACAAGAACGCTAAATGGAACTAAGTCGTCATATGAACATCCCGAAAGCCAGATGACGTACTTTGAATATCCATCGTCAAACTCTCTGTCACAATAGTGGTAAGCACATCTGAGGAGATATTGCCATCGAAGGCAAGAAGTCGAGGGCGTTGACCTCGGAGGATTGCAAGCATCTAGTACGTATCAGTGATAGGTGACAAATGCTCGGAGGAAGTCATGCCTACATGGTCTGCTTCCCAAGCATGCGGAAGATCCATATCACTGATCCCGGACTGTAGGTCGCCGTGTGAATCAAGCAGCAGATTACAAACAGCACTCTGGCGGCCATGAATTGGTACAAGCCCATCCGTTCGCATTCCAAGTGACCGGGTCTTGCCACTGATTAATCTGCCAAAATCATCATCGCCGATAGGGGCAACAAGCAATGTCGCAGCATCATATCCAGTTGAGTTGGACACGACCCTGTGGGCTGCCTCTGCGATATTGCGAGCAACACCACCTAGCGATACGGACACCCTCCCGGGGTAGGTACTCCTTTGATCAGGCTTGATAGGCGCCTTGGTTTGTGAAGTGATGTCTACAGCGGCGCATCCCACGACAACAACTGTCGCTTTCTGAATATTGGAGACTGCACTCTCTTCTAGATTCACAGAACCATATTCAATCGACTTGGATTTCTGGATATGCGAGGAAGGACTTGCAGGGAAACCTCCATAAAAATGCTGGGTACCACGTCGATCAAGACATTTGATTGGTTCGACATCCAACTCACGTTGTCCCTATTCGGCTGTTGGTTTACAATCTTCGCGTACTCCACAGCAATTTGTCCGCCTGACACGTCATGACATATATCACGGTGCAAAAACTCCATCGGGGAGGGGGGATTCACTCACCGACGAGAGCAGTGTTTTGGACCAAGGAAACATCTATTACCAATAATGATGGTTGTGCAAAGACAAACCATACGACACTTACTGCTCTTTAATGACTCACCACCAGTGAGCTCGCTAACACGCTTAAGGAGCCATGGCGTCACCTTCTTCCCCAGCTTTGAAACGCCCGTTTCCTCTGACTCCCGCAGAGCAATTTCGATAGCTTCTTGCAACAAAGCACCGCGGGCTTCGTGCTCCTCCGGGATAGGGACAGCAAATAGAGCACCATTTAACATACCAAGCTGCCTTTGTGTGTCTATCAGTTCAGTTATCAGATGGCGATTGAGCAAGACCCAATAATGCACCTACAAAGGATCCTGGCGGCGGCCGTTGGGTCATCAATGCGCCATGGGGACTGTAAAGTCTACCTTAGCATCATAATCCATTGACAACTCTTGGTCAAACCTTGAAACCACTTTTGCGGGAATAGAATGCAGGAAAGTCATCTGACTCAGCGTATGATATCACAGGTACTCCGAGCGTTTCCTGCACAGATGCTTGAGTAAACACCCATAAGGGTATCTGGGTATACAACGCACGAGATACTCAAGTGTCCTGTGGATGAACATCGACATTCGAGATAGATGACCTGACAAGGTTTGACTTACCTCCCTATGTCCAAGATCGACTTGACTCCAGCTGAAACCAAACCCACAGGGCAACGTGCAAGCTCGTGTAAATCTGCTGAAATATCCATTGCTATTGAGGAGCCTTGATTTATTCGATCCCAAAGAAAGCGCAGGACTATAACACGTACTCTTCTCTCCTCCGCGATGTACTCCACCAAGGCTGAAAGTATATGAGTGTCCGAGCTAGTTGCGCTGGATGTCCCTCACCCCCCAGTGGTAAATATCTGAGAGTGTGATGAGACAAGGACACCTGGATCCAACATCACGAATCATGCCTTGATCCCCACGAGCGCGGCAAAAATCAACGTTGAGCTACACGTAGTCCCGCCGTCTTTCTTTGACGCTATAGCAGCAGCAATATCCCTCCTGGACAACTTTACAGGATCTGCACTTCGACTCGCGAGTCGCACTAGATCGGTGGGGTGAAGACCGACTTTAACACGGCCTTCGATGAGGCCTACTGTGGCTGGAATACTGCTCGTCGACCTAACGATGTTCTCTACTGACTGTGCCATCTCTAAGGAGGTGGGGTAGGGCATTCCATGAGTGATTATCGTGGACTCCAGCGCTACCACAGGACGGCCATTGGCCAATGCATCCTCGACCTCTGGATGCACGTCGATGGGAACACCATGTAGCCAACGGCTTGTAAAGAGAGGCAAACGACGTCGATTTAGCCGAGAGGCGCTCCCAACAGAAATGCGTATACGATGGCCTGTCGTGAGCATGAAGTAGGCTGGTGGGACTCCGGGAAGCCAAAGTCAGACAAGTTTGAGTGAAAGCTCAAGATGCCGTGATATTAATACTGACGGCACCTCCATGGCCTTGTTCCAACCTTTGATGGCTCACCCGGGCACCTCAACTGCAGCAAGAGAGGTCTGGGATGGCGGTAGCTGCGTCTTGACCTACGAACCCCTTGATGTAGACGCGGTCATGCGTTCAGTAAGGGACGACAGCGCGGGTGCAACAGCCGTTTTCGTTGGTACCACTCGCAACTCCTTCAAAGGTATCCCCTACTGTACATATTGTGGGTCATCATTGACATGCACAATACCTGGCGCAGGCAAGGCAGTGACACGCTTGGAATATCAAGCCTACAGCAAGTTGGCCATCAAAACCATGGTGCAGATCCTCCAGGATGCTCGTAATGCAGTATCTCAATCGCCACACCAACCACCGCCTCACAATGTTCCTTCTCTCATATCGTGCACTATCCATCATCGACTAGGAACCGTTCCAGTGGGCGAACCGTCAATAGTCATTGCTGTATCATCGCCGCATCGCAGGGAGGCTTTTGCAGCGTGTGAGCGGATACTCGAGGACGTAAAGGAGAAGGCACAGATCTGGAAGAGGGAATACTATGAGGGAGTGAGGGAGGAAGAGGCGGAATGGAAAGCGAATAACTGCTGATCCGGATAGACGCGCGTTGTTTAAGAGACATGCGTGAGGTTGTCCATAGGGTACCGTCGAGACAATTTACTCCACTTTCCACTTTGTGCTCACGTCGTCACCGTCTGGGCTAACGACGAGCTCTACAGACCATAGAAGGAGTGTAAACATGACATTAGCCCATCGCCACCAAACTTGGGATGCAGGGTCCAGGACTGGAGGCGTGTTCGAAGTATTAGTCTTAAGATACAGAGCGGACAAGAGACGCACGCAGCAGATGTGAGTACACCATAACGAATATCAGCTGCCGATATGTCAGTAGGAAACGAGTCAACGTCGATGTCTGTAAGGCATTTTCAGCAGTCAGCCATGCTTGGAGTTGGATTTCTGAGGTCATACAGGTCTGCCATCCCAACCGTCACTTGTTGAATTATCTGACTCCCAAGCATCTGCACCAATTGTGGGAAGTATGCGTGAGGCAAACTGGAGAATAGTCAGTCGGTAGAATAGTGCGACGAGCACTGGCTTTGGGAGGGTATTCGTAATGAAGTTGACAAGTGTCTGAAGATGTGGAAGGATATTAGATAAAAGCGGTGCACTGTCGCAGGTGTCGTTTCAGTGCGTGACGCATGTCGGTGTGATGGGCAAGACATACTACGAAGATGCGGGATCCGAGAATGACGTCTGATCGAAGCCACAGAGCCAGATGTTGTAGGCCAAGAACAAAGAGAGGATGGAAGATTCGACAATGTTTGTCCGGCGGAGGCGGAAACCAATAACCGTAAGGAACAGGAAGGCGGTCAATGCTACACCTAACAGTGTGGAAGAGAGTGGTGAGGTGGCGGCAGCCGGATACGCCTGTGTGAGCAAAAATGAGCGAGGGCGACAGCAAGGCAGATGGACAACCGACCACGACGATCCACCAGGCTGCGACAACATATGCTGCTGCTGATGCAATAAGGATGCTAAACTGATAAGTCTCTGCTTCGTCCGCCAGCTCCTTTCCAACTTGACCAACTTTCTGAGCAAAGAGCAGGCTAGAGAGACCCTCCATGGCCACATAAGTTGGTCCCGAAAACGTTAGGATTTTTCCCCACCAGCTGACTGCGGTGGTCAGCACTGGATGAACAGACCGGGAGAAGGCATTGAAGGACACAAGGAGGAGGAATGGGTGCATGGGAACTTGCATAACGGAGAGTAGTTGCGACCCCCAGAGAAGGATGAGCGTGCCGTGGATGAACGAATGAACGGAAAGTAGAAGTGAGAGCAGAAGGAACGCTGGAGTGGAGAGGGTTGCGAGAGTCAGTGGGAGATAAAGCAATATCTGCAACACGGTAGACAGTCTGGAACAGGTGAGGCTCGACGATGATGGACGCAGGGCGTACACGCACCTCGCCGTGTGAGACAGCGCACTCCATAATATCCAGGGATTCATACTGCTCGCCGATGCGGTCGTCAATGGCCACAGGCGTGTCGCCGGCCACAGGCTCTGGAAGAACTTGTAGTTATTGGTGCTCAACGTCACACGGCCAAGCCTTACATACGACCACAAGACACGAAAAACATGGAATACAGTACATTCAAAACACTAGATTAAATCGACAACGGTGGCGCAGTATCCCTAAGAGGTGTGGGTGCGAGCGTGTTCCTCGGGCTAAGCAGACCCTTGGCAGCTGCAAAGTCCGTGCCACGGTTGAGGGCGGCGGGGTCGGATGGCGGAACATAAAACTTGTCGACAATAGGTATTTGTAAAAAGTTCATCTTGGGGGTAATCACAACCATGTTGTTGGTCCGTATTTCCATCCAGTCAGCTAGTGCGGCGTCGAGTCAGAGCAACTCCACGTCAGATGTGTACACGCACCTTTTTCAAAGGTCAATGGCTCGCTGGCAATCTAACACGGATCAAGAGTACGAGCACGCAAAAAGTGGAAACTAACCAGAATGATATTTTCTCGTTTATCTGCTTTTGTCATCTTGTAGTGCCCGCCTTGCGTATACTCGCTAAAGGTTGTGCCGGATGAAAACCACTAGAGACATCCTCAGACTGTGGAATAGATTGTTCCAGACACGATCTTTACCAGTGAAGCGGCTTCGTCGTGACGAGACGAGATGTAACGTGTCGCAACCACACTCTCACCGTCAGTGACGCAAAAGTTCATCAGACTGGGCTAAGCACAGGTCAAGTTGCTGGGCATCGACACCACAGGAGATCATACTTCGATTATGCCGGCAAGGTCGGCGTAGTTGTTGAGGGTAGCGATGGTGTCCAGCATTGCCCGCTGCAGTGTTTGACGGGTGAATGATGTCGCCTTTGCATCAGGTAGCTGAGGATGGATGAGCGCAACACTTGGGGCTGGCTAGCAAGATATTTACCTTGGACAGGAACAGTGCAAATGCCCATTCCGAGTCTATACTTGCTTAGCATGCAGGTCTCCCATACTAGAAAGAACGTCTTACCAGTGTTTCCCTGTACGACGTTGAATATCTCATCCGATAAATCTGCTTGCAGTCTCCGCTTAATGAGATGAAAGTCTGCGATTCCACCGTTGTGCATAAACTGAGTTTGCGGTGTTCTAGGTGGCAAGTTGTCACTCGAATCACAATCAAGCTCACCATGATGTTACCGAAAACAAAAGGATGACAATTGTCTAGGGACAGAGAACCAGTGGTTGTTGCTCTCACGTGTGCACTGGGAAGATGAGAGTCGGAAGAAGGGGCAGGTATCTTTATGTACGCACAAGACGAGAGGCGACTTGATCTTCTCTGCCAAACGTACGAGATTGGCATTGTTCCAAGCCTGTCTGGTGTCAGCGAAGATTTCCGTGGTCTGAGTGAACATGTCTACGGGTGTCACGGAAGTGAATATGCAAGGTTGACTGCCAAGCTCCTCGTCGTGGATGGTGTCGTACCACCCTGGGATGGGAGCTTGAGGGGTGGGCGTTGTGACAACCATGCGGGGACGCACCGACGCCAAAGCCGTCTCCGTTTATAGGTCTACGATGGTCGAGACGCAGACGTGAATCGAAGGCCTGATTGATGATGGAGTGGCACGGACGGGTGAGTAGCTGCGGACTGTCAGTCTCGGTGCAGGTGGGGCTACGAGGAGGTCCTCACATGAGACAGTTGGACGGGCGACGTGCCCTTGTAGATCACCAGCCGACACATCAATGAACGTCAAGAGTAGACACTACTACTCGGTTCGGAATTCGGACGTTGACAACTACAAAGTACTCCTCGTCACCTGAACTCCCTCGGCCTCTGCGCAGCGTCTCCACCCGCCTCATCGTATACCAGCCCGGCCACACGGAGCGCGAGATCTGCACAACAAGTTCATCGTCGAGCGTGTGTCCACGACAGGTCTCTTACCGGTCGCATCGTCTGCCTCTTGTGCCTCTGCATACACTCTCACCACGTCTTCTGTGCCACTCGGTCGTACGAACGAGCGGCCTCCCGTCCTCTGCACTAGTTGGTCTAGGTGCGCCTGAAGACCGACAGGCCGCACCAAACGGCGTTCTGCATCCTCCGTGACAAATGCGTTCCTGTCCCCGACCTTGACTTTAACCAGTCGATTCGGAAGGTCCATGTACAACCGATCCCACGTCTCCACAGTATAGGACATGTGATAGAGCGCGGTCTCGACGAGGAGCATGTCAGAGAGCGCATCGCCAACAGTCTGGTTGATAACTTCAATCACGTCCTTCAAACGGCCAAGCGCGGTCGCCTGTCCGGCCGTCGACGGTTCATGAGAGGCAATCATACGTTGAGCAAACGACGAGAACAGGACAGTTCCGTGACCATTGGCCTCAAAGTACACTCCGATATCGTATCTCTCCGCAGCGGCATGATGCAAATGTTTGACGCCTGTCGGCACACATGTCACAGGAAGTCTCTGCATGCGACTGTCGGTCAGGTCAGTTCCATCTCGGCACAATCACACACCTCCGATAAGTATTTGGTAGAGCTCCCGTTAGCATACGCTGTCTGGACGACACCAACTTTGATCTTTTCTCGAGCATCTTCAAGACCGGCTTCCTTGACCAGTCTTACAACGAAGCTTGCAACTAGCGTCGTAATCTTGTCCCCATCGAGCATGTGGAACTTGCCACCAGCATCCACGTAGTAATAGATCAAACGATCAGCATCACCATCCAAACTACAGCCGCGTTGCCCAGGCCCCAATTCGGACACAAGAGACGATGGCAATTTCTGGTTGACCTTGACATAGTCGGCGCCACAATCTTTGTTAAGTTTCTCCTTGCTTTCTATGGAAATGTTTCTCAGCTCGAGAGTCAAGGACTCGCCAAGAAAATCATTGAGCGATTTCGCAGCTAAAGCACCAACACCGTTGGCACAATCGATCAACAGGTGGGCTGAAGTACGTCGGTCTACCTGTAGGAAAAATCAGTGGTGAGATGTACCTAATCGAGAGTAGAAACCGACGAGAAGCTTTTTGAATGCATTGCTGAGCTTGAGGTAGTAACCCTCTATTAACTTGTTCACATTCCAATCCTGTGTTGTGGTATTGATGGTATCTACCAAGTAGTGGAGGATAGGCGTTGTGGTAATCTCGGCGTCCATAGCCTTCGCCCTCATGGCAGCGAAGCCTTTGCGAAGTGCCGCAACAAGCTTAGCTCCAGATGCACGCGTATCACGGGCATATACGACTCTAGCTGGTGCGCCCAGCCGAATTTGTTTGGATTGAATGAAACTTGAGAGTGTCGCGATGAACGTATCAGGAGATGGCGCATTCGCAAAGTCAGTAGCATGCGCTTCCCAGGAAGCGTCCAGCATCTCTCCGCGAGGATCAACAAGCTTGACGCCATTGTCCTGCACGGGGCTTGGGTTTGAGTGATATCGGGGCATTGGGTGATACATTAAACGTACTTCAGCTGGATTGTGCGAAGCCGTGATCATCACCCCGATGGTTTTACCATCGCACGACTTGCTCCTTAAAGCTGCGAGAATTCCAACCTTGAAGAGTACGGATTCGAGCTTGTCCCCTCTAGATTTGTTTTAGATATGCCAGTGATCTGGGCGAGGTACCTACAATGTTCTGAAACCAGCAGTACCATACGAAAAATTTTCACCTGGCTTTACTGGATACTCGTCCAGTCCCTTCCTGAGCTCCTGTTCAAAATCTGAAAGTGCGGACATTATGAGCAGACGATTGAAACACTTTCACCAGAACTTACTTGCGATATATCTACGCGCGCCTTAGACCTCACGTGATCTGGGCTGCGATTCCGGACATCCTTCAAGCTTCAAGGACTTCAGGTTGCACCCGAACCACAATGCCATCCAAATCGCCCGCTCAGATACTCTTGGAGAAAGCAGACAAGAAGGCAAACTCGTCCACAGGATGGTTTTCCTCGTCGTCTACGAAATACGAGGAAGCCGGTGATCTATATCAGCAAGCGGCCAATGCTTTCAAACTTGACAAACAGTTCAGAGATGCAGGCGATGCGTTCGCAAGAGAAGCTGAGTGCAGGGAAAAGTGCAAGGAAGTAAACGAAGCCGCAAACGCCTGGTGGAATGCCGCAAAGGCATACAAACGAGGATATCCTAATTGTAAACTCGTCCCTCCCGTCTCTCAGAGGATCCGAATCACTGAATCTGCATCTTCTAGTGGCAGTTCAAGCCCTGTCTCAAACAATCACCCATTTGACAGCCTCTGGTCGATTCCGACAAGCTGCGGATAGAGAGAAGGAAATTGCACAAATATATCAACATGAGCTCAATGACATTAGGAAAGCTTGCGAGAGTCTTGAGCGAGCGGGGGAATGGTACTCTCAAGAGGATGCCACTGCGTTCGTGATTTTGCGTATGAAGTGAACACGTTCTGATGATCTGCAGAACTGCGAATGCATGCTACAAAGATGCCGCCGACCTTCACGCTGAACTGGACGAATATCCACAAGCAATTCAACGCTATGAACAGGTTGCAGATCAATCACTCGCATCTGCTCTTACAAAATATAGCGTCAAAGAATATTGGCTAAGGGCGTGTCTTTGCGCGTTGGCTATGAAGGTAAGTGTAATAATCACAGCTGAGTTGTCCAGCCGACACCATGTAGGATTCTATCACTGCCAAACGAAACATACAAAAGTACATGTCACAGGACCCTGCATTTGCATCCACTCGCGAATGTAAATTTGTCAACGCGATCATTGACGCTATTCAGGCCGAGGACCAACCAGCGTTCACTGGATGTGTCGTCGAATATGACCAGGTCACTAAGCTGGATGGTTGGAAGACAGCGATCTTACTGAAGATCAAGCACACTATCGAAGGGGAGCCCGTTATTCTTTAAGCATAGACACTTTGACTCGCAGTTGTATGTTTGCCTCCGCAAATGCGCTAGTTACACGTATTTTCATAGTCACGTGACCCCATTTGCTCTAGAGGTAGGTTTCAAGTCGTTAATAGAACTTGTCCGTCTCATCGTCTATGTCGAACACCTGATGTCGGCTCACTGGGCGCTCCGCCTCATCCACCTTCTATACGCTATATCCATGACCATTATTACATGGGTGCAGAGACGCAAACGGAGGCACCCCAAATCGTTAAAAGCCCAACGCAACAAGATTCCAAAACACTTGTGTTTGAACCTAGTCGCGAACAATAACATGCCTACGGAAGAAACGGAAGCTGTGTTTCTTCATTGCATACAAAATGTCGCCGCGTGGTGTCGGGAGCTGGGTATAGATACACTTACTGTCTACGACCGCCACGGTATGCATGTTTCACACCCGAATGGAATATTCTGAACGCATACATGCAGGAATCCTGTACGGATGTTCTGAGAGTGCACATCAACGCGTCTTTGTCGTGAATAAGACTCCGGGAGACAGCGGCGAGTCGGAGGTCGAGTATCCTCTGACGCCACCACTTTCAGAACCTTCCGGTTCAAGGTCTCACTCACCAGAACATGCGATGCTCCCTGTGGACTTAAATATAATCACGATGATGCATTTGTCTCGCCTTCGGAAGCGCAGGAATGTTGCCGTTCGTCGACAACCAAAAAGTGCGTTCCGTCTTGTGTGCTTGGTGTGGATCTCTGATCAGATCCAGGCAAAGGTGTATCCCCTCCCGCATTCAGCAACTTAACACTTCGCATAGTGTCTCGTGCTTCCGGCAAACCTGCCATCGTCTCAACCAGCCGCTCGTTATTGCAAAGTTGTGTGAGCAGCGCTTTGCTGTCAGGTGATATGATACCTAGCAAACTTGCATGTAATTTGACTGTGTCAAAGCTGGCCAAAGTGCTAGAAGGTCAGATTCAACAGTCATCGCCCTTTGTTGAATATTCTGAACTTTAGAAAGCTGGCTTGCCACCACCGGACTTCATGATAATTCACCACATAGGTGGCATGAAGATGCCGTATCCTCCGATCGAGCTCCATGGTTTCCCACCATGGCAGAATACTCTTACCGAGTTCCAGTGCGTGTGGCTCCCCGATTTGTCCGCCGGGACCTGACTATATAAAGATCAGCCGCACCCATCCAGATGACGGGAAAGAGACTGATCCCTCTCGCTCTAAATCACATGGCGCACCTGAGGTGATATCGGAGACTGCGTTCTGTCGCGCATTGGATGAGTATGCGGGGGCTGAGTTCCGGCTAGGCAGGTAGTCGCTGAGTTACTGGTTTTGGTGTAGCCTCCCAAATGAAATTTGCTCCCGCAGCAGTTGCAAGCAGACATTCCTAAGTCCTACTACGACTCTGCCGGTGGTTTTGTTCACCCGCTGTCCCTTGCCCTGGGTCTCACGAGCAATCGGCGAGTGGAGTAGGCCGAGACCCAGGGAAGAATGCTGTTATCCTAGTAGCACTGACGGTTCGGGTTTATCCTAGACTACCGGTTAACTTTTAACTGATACCCGACGACCCTGGCACTGCATCCAGTTGATACCCGTCATCCAGTCTTGCATAAATACACCGTCTCCCCCCGCCAGATCTCACCGTCCTTATCATGTCTCCTGCGTCTGCCCTTGATCCTGCTCAACCGCCAGAGGCTGTTATAGCAGGTACATCCAACGTGCCGCTCAAGACCAAAAAAAGAATCATTGTCTGTTGCGATGGGTAGGTAAATGAGACTAGTAGTGGTTGACTGAAACCAATGAAGTGATCCCGAATCGTCCTCGTCATGACAGAACATGGCAGGACGGAGTTGTTGTAAAGGAACGTTGGAAATATACTAATGTTCTGGTGAGTAACGTGCATATTTCAGGCTGAAGACGGATAGACTAGGCGACCTTGTGGCAATTTCAGAAACTCTCTCGCGCATTCAATCACCACGATGAACGAACGTGTGTCGTCCCCCTAAATTAACAGTACTGCTGCGACGGGTTACTGATATTCTATTCTAACAGCGGGTATGCAATACCACAGATTGTGTTTTATCAAAGTGGCATCGGCAGTTCGCCGAACTTCTACTCGGAGTATATTCAAGGTAAGTTCCCATGTCCCACCACTAAAGCTTAGCTCAGTTACTCTATAGGCGCCACCGGAGCTTCGCTAGGTAGATCTCGCTTGCTGTGCCAACATCAAATAACTCACTGTTGGGTAGTGGAGAAGGTGCAGGAGGCATATGCTTTTATTGCACAGTGAGCAACCTTTTCTTGAGGGACACCCAGCAGCAAAGTCTCATTTCAACGACAATAGAAATTTCCACCCAGGAGATGAGGTACGGCGAGCAGTTCCAACATGCATATGGCATTCCCACTTTATATGTTGTAGATCTTTTTGTTTGGGTTCTCAAGAGTGAGTACGTCTAGCTGAGATGATTTTCCATCCCTAACACGGACAGGGTGCATACACAGCGCGTATGGTCGCTATGTTCATTGCAAGTCTTTCCCTCAAGTTTATTGTCTGCAGCCGTGCTTATCATGTCCATACAGGGTGCTATCGGTGTTTTGGATAAAACCGATATGGACCACTTTTCGGCCATTTTTGTCGCGTATCAAAAACTGGGCAAGTCAAACGACCCCGCAGGTTTGCTCTGGATTTCTGGGTCGCACGATTCTTGATGATAAAGTATGTTCCCCAGAAATAGCCAAGTTACAGGTTGAGCTTACCCCTTGGACCTCCCCTACTTCGCGCGGAAAATTGAGAGCTGTTTCTAATGACCATACCTTCTCGATCAAGTAGGTAGCTCATCGATCACTTCATGACGTCCGCCGTAACTTACCCTCAGGTGTGTTGGCGTTTTCGACACTGTTGGCTCCGTTGGGTTACCAGAGGAGATAACCCGTCAATCGCCATCCACCAAATCAATATTTGGCTTCCCAAACACAGAACTTGGTGAACACATCGAGCGGGCGTATCAAGCTTTGGCTATCAATGAAACCCGGCTCGATTTTGTAAGTACCCATACAGTTTGGAGGATCTTTTCAAAGTCAATTCAATTTATTGCCTCCACAGAATTGTAATAAATTTGAGCAGACGCAAGGTGGTCGTCGCAAAGGACAAGTTTTGAAGCAGGTGAGCACCAATCAAATAGTAAGAGCACGATCCTAATATGTCATACTCAGTGTTGGTTTGTCGGTGAGTGAAGTCATTTACTTATGGTGCAGTGAGTGACATGTGGTCTAAACCAGGTGAACATTCCGATGTGAGTAAATTCGTCCATGGCACTACTCTTTTCTGAACTACTCTTCACTAACCATGTATTCAAAAGATTGGAGGTGGCTGGCACGATCATGACCTATCAGACTTGACGCTCACCTGGATGGTGGCCAACATCGGAGACATACTTTCCGTGGATCTGAAGTATATTAGATCACTTCCTGATCCAGTCTCCCCGTGGGGAAAGCAACCTCCTCACGAGTGAGTCCACTCATCAGCCATTTTTCGTCCACTGGTCAATGACACTAGTGGATAGCTCCCGTACCGGAATCTTCGTCCTAACTTTAGAGAATACGCGCCAGCTCCCCACCAAGACCGACGATGTCACGCACGAAACGATTCACCCATCCGTACTCGAACAAGATCATATGGTTCCGCAATTGCGCGAAAGCATTCAGAATAACTCTTCGCTAGTGTGCGATCTGCTTCCCCTAGAAGCAGAAATGAAGAAGAGTTGGCCTTATGTCCCTGGAAAGGATGTGCCAACAGATTCCAAAGGGTCTGCGCAAGTGGAGTCTGCTACTGCCGGGGGAACCACCATCTTGTGGAGCGCGACCAAGGAGGTTCTGAGTGTTGGTACTCAGCTGGGAACAGAGGTAATCAAGGAGGTCGAGGTCCTGATTGCAGCGAACAGGAGTACTGATGATGGTGCTGGTAAACAGTCATCTACTAAATCTTGGTTAATAAGTCTTGCCCATGAGAGCCATTCTGGGGCAGTCCTGAAGGAGCTTGCAAAGAACCTGTGATAACACAGGCTACTATGTAAAGAGGTGTTGAGTTGAGGGGCCTCGATTCTGTTCGAGCTGTATTCCTTTATTCTTGATCGTAGGCGTATCATTGCGATTTGTGGACTTTGGTCGATATGTCAAATGGTATTACTTTGCAGACTTGGGAAGCCTGCCGACAATCAAGGCGGTTAGTTTGTTTGATGCAGTGACCACGGGTGCCGCTGCGGTCCACTAAGGATTACCGCTGGACGCAAGTAAAGGAAAATCGAGTACGCGGCATCATATAACCGGAGAAATACGCAAGCAATAAGGTTAGTAGATGGTTCGAGTGAGTAGCTCTAAATGAGGGCCAGCGAACATGTATCGCTAAGATCCTTGCACTTCTCCGTCCCGTTTAGTCCCGCAAAGGGTCAGAACTTGCTCCGTTTCCTGCAAGACGGCCTTAACTACCAAAATCGAGAATAATGATGTCAACACAGGAATAAAGTGAAGAATCACAACTCACCCTTTGCACGGTACTGTCCATGCTTATCCTCTAGTTCTTCATACCCCTTACGGATTTTTTCTTCCTGATCTCGGATAACTTCGTCCTCGCGCTGAAGCTTTTCCGTCTCTATGCGGAGTTTTGATAGAGTCTGCGTGACATTACGTCGAAGAACTTTTAAACCAGCAAGTTCTTCCTGATATTTCTGACAGACAAGTCCCCATTCTGCGTCTACATACTGTGTCAAGAGGTGAAAGAGAGTGTACAAAGAATACACACCAGCATGTTCCACCTGGGCAGTCGCAGCATGGTACTTGGTTATTTGGTGGGCCCAATCTCGATCCATTGCCCACGATACAGTTTTCGTCGAGTAAGCCATGCTCATTCGGAGTTCAGAGTTGCTACGCTTGAGGCTACTTCGTCTGCGAGGTGCATCGAGTCGAGACATGCCGTTGGTGATTGGCTCATCTTCC
This sequence comes from Singerocomus inundabilis, assembly GCA_038089075.1. Taxonomy (NCBI): domain Eukaryota; kingdom Fungi; phylum Basidiomycota; class Agaricomycetes; order Boletales; family Boletaceae; genus Singerocomus; species Singerocomus inundabilis. The sequence goes on from JBBPKD010000021.1 coordinate 25,291, forward strand.
GAGGGTGGTGAAGGTGTGCTATCCCCCGCAGACGTATCTCTCTGCAGATATTTTTTGATTTCCGGACGTGTCGCGTCCACAGGACTGTCACATATCTCCATAAAAGCGGCTGACGTGGATCCATGATATGGGACTGGTAAGGGGTCTGGGGATACAATGGAGAGACGACCAAGCGACTCCACCTCAGAATGACTCTCAACACGGGAGCGACTGCTGTGATTCGTTCCAAATTCTTGTGGATCTTCGAGGATAGTATGTATAGAGTGCCTGGTTTCCCGGAGTTTGCTCTCTGAAGTAAACCTGCTCGCGTCGATCGACGCGATTTGACTACGCTGGGAAGTGTGGAGATGGGCACGTTCTTGAACGGTACTGGCGACATGAGAGGTGACGTCTTCTTGAAAGTGATTGGCGGAGTGCAGGGAAGTGTGCTCTTCAGCACGAATGTCCTGAGCTCTGACATATTGAATAGTACTCTCATTGACGATAGCTGAGGTGTTGGGTGGGGGAGACCTAGGATCAGAACCCCCCCTACCATCCGTGGACGAGCTAGGGCGCCTTGAAAGCGTGGTCCCTTTTGACGGTAATCTTTCGGAAATCGAGGCACGACGAGAATGAGCAGTTTGTACAGAAGAACGACGAGCCGACACGGTATGGTTGTGGGGCACCAGGTTTGCACAACGATCACAGCAAAATGAACCACGCTGTCTGAGCGTGTCGGGGGGGAACATTCTCTTTAGTGCATCAGAGTCTTCCTGGCGTCGAACCCACTTCTCCATCTCTTTGACGCGAAAGTCGGGTGGGGCGTGGAGGGTAAGAAAGGGCACGCGAGCTTCGAGGTTGCTCGCGGAGTAGGCCTTTGCGAGACGTTGACACTTCCTAATCATGCGGTCTTTCAGACGACGAATGTCGAGGATACGTTCCCAAGAGGCATTGCGTTGCTTTCCAAGCTCAACTAGTTCTGCTTTGAGAAGGAGAGCGTACATCTGGGCGGTGCGAGGAGGCAATAACACCTTTGCGAGAATATAGATGAGCAGAGAGAAATCATGGAAGTTGTTTCCAACCTTAAGCTCGTTGGGGGTATCTGTACACTGAAGAAAACGCCAGCCAGACTTGCTAGTGAGCTCATCCTGAGGTTCGAGCTGGCCCCTGACCGGGCTGGGATGCAGGTAGTCCAGGGGAGGTGGGGTCGCGGAGCTGGACGACGAATCTCTGTGCATCTGGTGGTCAAGGAGGGAGGCAAAGGACCTGCCAGTAGGCTACCACGAGTAGACGCAGAAGTGTTTTGAGTGCCGAGTTTGTACGTCGACCCCGCCATTACCTGCCACGCGTGGAAATTTCGCAATCCTTGTCGTTCCCTTCATTGCTCACCGCGTGCTTTTCTTCATGTCATCGACGTTGGCCAAATACGAGAGCTTTCTTGTCAAGAATGTCTCAACAATATCATCCCTGGAATCTTCCCTCAGATCCTTGACCTGGTTCTTACCAGGAAGGTTCAAGGACGCCGACCTTGTGTCCGAAGCCTGTCAGTATTATATCACTATTTGCGTGGGTCGTATGTGACCAGATACCGCAGTATCTGCCCTCTTGAATACCATAAGTTTGTATCACGACGCTCTACTCGCGAGAGTCGTGAAGAGTGATCCACAATGGAAGCCCATTCTCCCCACTCCTCTTCATACCAAATACACTCGCGCATGGTCTGACAAAGATGTCCTATACAAATGGCTCGCTCGAGCACTCGAGCTCATCAAGTTCACTCAGCTCCTTGTTGAGATGGTCATGAGACGTAAATTACCCCCCCGAGCCAGATGGCGAGGTATCATTCTGATGGAGACCGTAAAGTATGTCCTCCCCTCCACGATATATCGTACACACGCCCTGATGTTTGCTTCGTTAGAGTGGTACTTCGGTTGGCACTTCTAAGGATCACCCACAGGCCCTTATTATCTCCCCCCATCCCTGAACGTGACATTGACCCCGCCTCCCTACCACCGTCTTCCATACATTCTTCCCCTACCCTTGCCCCTACCACTCCTTCCTCATCTCCATCTCCAACCCCTGACCATCTCAAGAATAACCGTGTTCCTTTACAACCTTCCGCTCTCATGCTTACTCTTCCTCCTCCTGGACGCGCTGATACGTCTGTGGAAGATTATCTTCTACCAAAAGCACTGACGACAGCCTCTGTCAGACCTTCTTTGCAACTCGTGAAACCTCTCGTGTCCCTCCAGGACTGGATAGCTGAGGTTGTTTACACTTTCCGTCCCCTCATTTACGGTGAGTTATCTAATCGAACACAGAAGAGTCTCACCGGGACAGTCTTCTAGTGACCATGTTGACCACGGGGAAGCACAAAGACCGTGCTCTTATGACCGCCTTTGCGCTTGAGCTTTTATCTCGCAACCTCCGCCGTGCCCCATCTCCGTCTTCTATTGTGGAACGGGACGAGTATGCTCGTAGGGACCGGGACTTGGCCTGGTACCTCCTTCGGGGATCCGTGTGGGACTTATACACGCGGTGAGTTTGTCGTCTTGAAATCCACGATACTCTTTAATCTGTGCTACTTTCGTCCAGACCAAAGATTGAATCGATAGCAGAAAATGTTGCCACTAAACCTATCATTGGAGCCCTTAGCACGATTATCAGGGATTGGATACCATTGATTGACGAGTATTACTACTGTGGGTGTCATTTTGATTCATTCCTTCTTACTTTAATAACTGTTCAGATACGGCACTTTGAGACTTCGTGAGACATAGATATATATTTGGTCAAGAGATTCACTTTTCTGATCGCAAACGTTGTTCCAATCCTCTCTTCCAAGCTGTACCTGACCTTGACGAACTACTCCCCCTACGCACAGTGCTTTGGGATTGAACCAGGTCAGGATATCATGGGAATATAATATCAGATTCTGCTGGCCCCTTCTCGACGTGGCATATGAGATAAGCGCGAATATATGAGCGAGTGTGTTCTTGAACATGAACACTGATACCTCCAAGCTGTACACCTTCATCCCACAACGATGACGTCGGTCACACTCTGGCCGCGCAAGATATCACGACGGCGATATCGAAGGCAGGTCGGCTCACGATGATGATCTTGTTGAGCAAGAGGTGCAGGTATGCGATTCGGGTTGATCATGTTCCCGTGCATGAAAGCTAACGCCTTTTATTGCACACTGAATCGCATGAAACTACGTTTGTTAGGGTTGGGCGGCTATAGATGGTTTACCCGCCAACCACAGTTCTAAATGTGATTCACTTGCAAATAAAATTACTCCCATAATATCATCGACGACCCACAATCGGGAAGACGGAGGCAAGCAGTTTATCGTTCAGAAGTACTAACCAGGTATACAGACCTTGTAGCTACCTCCATCTCTTGCTTGGCAAAGTATTGTGCTCCGCCGGTGGTAACATCACGAACAAAACATGTATCCGCAAAGTCTACGTGCTATGTTTTCAAGGAAACCCGCGCGGTGCGGCGTATCCGGACGGTCCTCGAGCATATTGTTAGATGATACCCCATGACCTACTGCAGTCTCACCGTTGCTATTCCTGGATCGGACTAAACCCATTCGTGAATGTGACCATAGATTGCAGGAGGATAATGGTGAACGTTCGGGTTGACGCTCCGTTGGCCGAGCTGGTATAAATGCACCTAGCTCTTCCCTCTGCTCCCTGATTATCGTGTCGTCTCAAACTTGGAACCATTATGCCACAAGCCAAGATGTAAGTGGCGCATTTCTGATGAACTGGAAAGCGTCCCAACCTTTGACTCAAACAGTTATTATGACTCGGATGCCGATCTGGGTGTTCTTATCAACAAGAAGATTGTCTTCCTTGGGTAAAGGGCACCTCTTCATTCAGTAACTAGGACTAACGTTCTCCAGTTTCGGCAATCAGGGATCTGCACAAGCGCAAAATTTGCGTGACTCGGGGATTCCGAACGAACAGATTCTAATTGCTAACCGCGTGGATTCCTATGCCGACACTGCGAGGGCCAAAGGTTTCACGGTCGAGCACGATTTTGCAAAGGCAGCTGAAGTTGCAGATGGTTCAGTACCCAACACTGACTCTGATATTATCAACTGACATTTGGATTCAAATGAAGTATTATTCATTCTCATCCCTGATCAGGTGCAACCTCGTGTATTCAATGATCAATTTTCTCCAAAGATGAAATCCGATGCAACTATCGTAGTTGCCAGTGGATATAATGTCTTCTTTCGTCTCCTCAAATTCCAGGGAAGTCAAACTGTGATCATGGTGGCTCCACGGTAGCTGCAGATGTTTCTATGCTGCTGGCGTATGATGACTAATGGTGTACCTAGTATGATTGGTTCTTCAGTCCGTTCGTTATATGAAAAGGGTCGAGGATTCCCCTGTTTTGTATCTGTCGAGCAAGATGGAACTGGGAACGGCTGGGCAAATGCGCTTGCACTTTCTCGAGCCATCGGTGCGACAAGGCAGGGTGCCATTACATCCTCCGTGCGGGAGGAAACCGCGATGGACCTGTTTGCGGAACAGGCGTTGTGGCCCAACATAATCGCCTTGTTTAGGTGGGAAGCAGGAATTCGTATAAATGCACGCCTGACTGAGATATGTCTATCCAGAGAGGCGTTTAACGTTCTCAAAGATGCGGGGTGTTCCGACGAAGCACTCTGCTACGAAATGTGGGTCACCTACCTCCTTGAACATGGTTAGAGTGCTCAAGGACTCTAGGTGGATGTCCAAGGAACCAGCAGAGATCTTTGAACGGGCTGCAGACGATGGTTTTATAACACAGGCATGCATAGTTGTTATTAACACTCGATATCTTTACTCATTCGCCGGAGAACAGCTCAAGCACCATTCTCTGCTATCGCAATATGGGCAATTAAGTGGTGCGCTGGCCCTTGATGGGACAGCGATGCGTCAACACTTCATGAAAATTTTGCACGAACAGGTGCGCCAAAAAATTGGCCAACTCAAGGAGTCATGCATCGCTGAATCACTACCCTAGATTCTCAACGGGAAATTTTGCAAAGCCTTCAACTCAATCGAGGGTGACCTGGACAAAGAAGGCAGCGACAATCCCTTGAGCCAGTTGTATAAACGCTGTGAAGAGATGGAGCTCATCCAGGCAGAGAAACGGGTCAGGGCTAGGTTGGGTGGTCTCTTGTGATATCCTCTGTACATGTAGTGGCTGTGCATGGAGCCTGGGAATTGAAGTTTTTGCGTGTTTATACCGTCTCTCGCACCCGTGCAAGCTGCACAAGAACTGTGATGTCTACCAACGGCATGGACTTTGACATGTCTCCGAGCAGGAAATCGTCCGTCTCTCATTCATTTGCTGATATATTAGGGGTTTCCTTACTCGTCCTACACTCTAGGTCTCGCAATCATTCGACTGACACCCACCGTACCAGACGTTCCCACCGGTCGCACTCACGAGACCGGAGAGATCGGCGACGGGAAAGAGACAAAGACGGCGAAGACAAACGTAGGCGGAGCCGCGAAAAAGATTACCGGGACAGGGACAGACGAAGCAGGTCTCGCGAGAAGTCCCACAGGGATAGAGACCGAGAGAGGGATAGAGAACGTCGTCATCGCGGTGGTGACAGGCGGGAGCAAGGTGAAAGTCGCCACAGGGACCGCGACGAGAGAGAGAAGCGCCGAAAGAGAGACGAAGCGGAGGAGTCTCCGGAGCTAAGAGACCAGGAAGAGCGATCCAAACGAAAGCGACACGACGAAATCGACGGCCCATTTCCTCCATCCTCTGCTGGCCAACCAAAGGATAGTCCTCAAAGCAGGACTTCTGACCGCAGAGATCGCTCACGTGATCGCAGGTACGACGACAGGAGGACACGGGATGCTCGTGACGAATTTGATGACCTGCCACGGCTGCGAAGGGACAAAGAGCGTCGTGAGACTAAGCATCTCCCTCGCGATGACACACCTCTCGAGGATGATGAGCTTGACAAGCGTTTATTAGGACGCAGTCCGCCTATCAGGTAGCTTTCCCATTCGTCTCATATGTGACGTCTCATTCTCTCTGTCGCTAGACGTAGCTCCCCGCGATATGACCCCCCTGTCGAAGATTACAACCCCGATGAGCCTAAGGAAGACGATTCTGAAGCTCGGTCTGTCTTTGTTTCTCAGCTTGCCGCTCGTCTCACGGCGCGTGACCTTGGGTACTTCTTTGAAGACAAACTGGGTGAAGGGACTGTCATGGATGCTCGTATTGTTACCGATAGGCTTTCCCGTCGGTCTAAAGGGTAAGCATCGTGTTCGCGTCTGCTGATTAGTTGTTCATTCCTTTTCAGCATCGGTTATGTGGAATTCCGTGCTATAGATCTAGTCGAGAAGGCCATCGCCTTGAGTGGCACAGTCGTAATGGGTTTACCTATCATGGTCCAGTTGACTGAATCAGAAAGAAATAGGCTTCACCCAGGAGATGGGTCAGACACACTGTCCGCTTTTTTGTATTTGACTCACTTCATTCCAGTAATCTCAATTTACCACCCGGTGTCAACGCTTCCCATGGGGCAATGCAGTGGGTCACTTTCCTTGGTCAAACGTACTCAAGTGTGACTAACACAAACACTAGACTATATGTCGGTTCCTTACATTTCAACCTTACGGAGTCCGATATCAAGCAGGTCTTTGAGCCTTTTGGTGAACTGGAATTTGTTGATCTGCACAGGGATCCAATGACTGGCAGAAGCAAGGGTTATGCATTCGTGCAGTAAGCCCATCATCCGGGCACCTAACAAGGTTTATGCTCAATGCACTAACAGGTACAAAAGAGCGGATGATGCCAAGATGGCACTGGAACAAATGGAAGGCTTCGAGCTTGCCGGGAGGACAGTATGTATTTGAGTTCAATTTTCCTTTCGCTCTGCCTATAACTTGTTCAGTTGCGGGTAAACACTGTGCACGAGAAAGGCACAGTAAAATACACCCAACAAGATTCCTTGGATGAATCTGGCGGTAAGTTCACTTATGGTTCGATATGCGATATTGGCACATTAATTGTCGCGGTCTAAGGTGGTAATTTGAACGCAGCATCACGTCAGGCACTAATGCAGAAACTTGCCAGAATTGAACCGGCACCCAAGCCCCTTCCTGTGTATGTTTGACTTTTTGTTACTTCATAGTATGCTCTAACCAGACTGATGAAATAACAGTACCAAACCAAACATTCCTCAGGCCATGCAATCACGTTCTGTGCTACTAAAGAATATGTTCGATCCAGAAGAGTCGGTATTCATCCTGATCTCAACGTAGAAACTCATTTAACATCTTTGCAGAGAAACAGAGCGCGACTGGGACACGGATCTTGCTGATGACGTCAAAGGTGAATGCGAGGATAAGTATGGCAGGGTTGATGCTATCAAGGTCGAGAAAGACAGCCAGGTTGGCGCCTTGTTATTCTTCGTAATTTGCACCTCTAGCTGACCGTGAAAGCAGGGTGAGATATATCTGAGGTTCAATGCCATCGATTCTGCAAAGAAGGCCGTCCAAGGATTGAATGGGCGGTGGTTTGGAGGACGACAAGTCTCTGCCACATTCATATCCGACGCTATATTGATGGCTCACCAATAAATTCACGCCCGACGCTAACCTAACAATTAATGCATTGCAGAATACACGTTTTCGAACATGCGTCCTATTAATTTTTCTGAGCTGCAGGTATTTTCCCGATACACCTTCAAAAAGTCTTACCTGTACATAGCTTGTACGGGATCGTGCACAGGCAGGTTTACAATCGATTCTTGTTCCTGCTGTACTATGAGTTCTTCCCCTCAATGAAAATGTCTTTGTAGATTGTCTCGTGATTCGAAAGTAGCAGATGGATCCATGAAATAGGAGCACTTGAGATTTCAGGACTTTACTCCTTGGAATTCCATCGGTGCATTTTTTACACGGGAAGAAACGATGTCGTGTAATTCGGGATCCGTCGGTGAGAGTGCCTCGATATCTGAGCTATCTGTCCGAGAGCTGTCTTGTTTAACTCCAGCCTGTCCCTATTTTAGTGTGGGGTTTATTTGGATATCGCCTCGCCTCGCCGATAGCGGAGTCCCATCAGCTCCGCAGATGGCACATGTGAAGATCACCCACCCAAATTGCAACACCTGAGTTGTATCAGACGAAAAACCAAGATCAAGTGATTGGTCACAAGCGTCCAAGAGATAATCATATACAAATAAGACATGGGCGCGAAATAAGTTTTGCTTGGCACTCTGCTTGAACTTTCGTGCTCGCACTTGACATCCTATCCGCACCATGGCTTCCGTCCAAAAGATCAATAGTTCAGAACGGCCCCAGAAATCGCTTTATTGTGTGTGTCCTGTATTTCTCCTGAATTATTCAATCTTCTATTTCAACTCAATAGCCCATGCCGTGAAGGCCTCAGGACTGATTTTCATTAGCGGACAAGTTCCTGTGGACAAAGAAGGGAAACCAGTTTCAGGAGACATTCAAGCACACACCGTATGTCTGAAGACATTGACCGTTCTTCAGGGGATCCCTTCCATAAACTGAACAGAAACAATGCTTGAGCAATCTCACTGACGTGCTTAATGCCGCTAACTCGTCCTGGGACAAAGTCGTCAAGGTCAACATCTACCTGAAGGACATGGACGATTTTAACAGGGTGAACGACACCTATACCCAGGTATGCTTGACAGTATCTTGCATGCACCGTTTTACCCACCGCATACGTAGTTTGTTCCAGAACCCAGGCCAGCTCGCACCTGCATTCAGGCTGGGAAACTTCCGGATGACTTTGACGTCGAGATAGAGGCTATTGCTGCTGCTTGAGCGTGCATTATACTCGAGCACTCGAACAAACCGTACATTGATTGAATGAACTATCCAGTGAATTTACATTGATGGAGACACTATAACTCGAGCGTTCCCAACGCTACTGCTAAATTTTTGGTCGCATCAGCCACTAACTCTCGGCCAACGGCAAGGACGCTATTCGAAACAATCAGCGAGAATTGATCTTGGGGAGAATTGCTACTGACCCTGTGAGACCCGACGCACGTAATAGACACGATAGGCAGAGTAAGGTATAGCTCTGCTTCAAAGGCAAGACATGACCTACCATCCATAGCTAGAATCTGATGCGGAGCCTTCTTATACAATTTGTGAGTAACAGGAACCCCCAATTCCCTTAGTTTCTCCGCGTACGCCAGACCTTCATCCCTGAGAATGTCGAGTTCCATTACAGCGACCCATGTGGGCGGCGTTTTCGCTAGTAGTTCATCTGGGGCAAAAATAGGTGAACAGTCCCACTTTGTTCTGTCGGCTTCGTTTGGCACATAAAAGTCCCGGAACCACATCATGCGACCAACATTGAGCCAAACAGTGTTCGCACACTCTTTCCACGATGGATAAAGGTTGCCACTAAGCTGGGCAGTATTGTCTGTGACCGGGACGATCATCTGGACGTGCACGACAGGAATGGGAGGTGTGAACTGTGTGGCTTTCATAGCTATGATAGCTGCCAGATTGCCACCACTGTGTGATCGCTCAGTACACCGCTGATAGGCAGAATGCTTCCCTACGCTGATGAGCCGCCAAGCGCGATAAGAGCGGGGTTGATACCGAGGAGGGATGGTCCCTTCTCGTAGACCCATTGAAGTGTTTCTAGAGAGTCTTCCACTGCCGCGGGGTACGGGTGCTCCGGGGCAAGACGATAGTCGACAGTGGCAACCACGCACTTGGCTCCTGTTGGATAAGTTGTACGTGAGGTAGGTGCTCGGCAACACGATAATGATGAAAAAAACCTTTGCAAATTCTGGAGCAAAATGCATTCTCTGCGCTGATACTTCCAAGTGTCCAACCACCTACCGCCCAGATAAGCATCATACAGTTGAACCTTGGCTACGACAAGCACTGACCTCCGTGATACCAGCAATAAACTGGCCATCCATTGCTCGGGGGAGGTCCTTCTGGGGTGAAGACCCGTACCCTGGTCGTACTGAGGTCATAATCTTTGACGCTTCCAACTTCGAGTATGTCTGCAGCACCCGGAACAGTCTCTTTGTTACGAATGTTGGGATCCCATGGTAGAGTGTGGGGAGCGGGAAGGTGGGCGATGTACTTGTTATGAAACTCTACATACTCTGGATCGAGACGGGGGAGGATGTCTGGGTCAATCGGCTGTCCGTCCATCGTGTGTCAGGGAAACGCTGCCAGTGCACACGAGCCGCGCCCGTCTTAACTAGGGGACAGCAACGCACCTGATCTCCAAGTCCAAAAAATTGGTACCATCGACACGACGAAAATAGTACGGCCCGTCTTGTGTGGACGGCCCATGGACAAGAGATCATATATAGGCAAGCCTCCGTCTGAAACCCTCCCGCAGTCATGGAAAGAATCAAGCAAACACACACCCCATGGCAATTCTTGATGCCCGACAAAGATGCCCTGGTAAAGGAATTCGTCGGGAAGCCTCTCAGCGAGCTACGCACCCCAGCGCTGGTCGTTGATCGTGCCGCGTTCAGAGATAACTGCACAAACATGCACCGGAACGCAGAGGACTGGGGGGCTCGTTTCAGGGCTCACCTCAAGACACACAAGGCAAGTCCATATCATTGCCCAGCAGTGCAACGGGTCGTTCTGAGTTAGATGCAGACCGTCGAGGGAACAAAACTGCAACTCGTTTCGGGTGCTGGGAGGACGAGTGCCGTTATCGTCTCCACCTTGATGGAAGCCTGGGAAGTCGTGAGGGGCGGATTGGTTGTGGATGGGACCGTCAAAGATGTCGGTAGTCTCGTGTTTACGCGCAGCTGCTCCTCTGACGCCCCTCCAGCTGCTCTATGGTCTTCCCGTAGGCTTAAACAAACTCGACGACTTATCCGAACTCAACGAGGAGATGAACAAGTATGGAGGAACAGTCCGCATTTTCGTGGATGACCTAGAACAAGTCAAGTTTCTCGAAGAATACGAGAAACAGCAGGCAAGGCCAAAGCAGTGGTCTACATTCATCAAGATAGATGGAGGTCAAAGGTACGCCTGTTTCAACCTCAGCAGCGCATGTCAGTCTGAGCACAACCACTAAAGACGCGCGGGTACATCGCCCAAACCCGAATCATTCAAACCATTCATCAAGACCGTCTTTGCATCCCCGGTGATTTCCATCTACGGATTTTATAGCCACGCAGGAGATTCCTACGGATCTACGTCATTTGAGCAGGCAGAATCATATTTGACGGGAGAAGTGCGACTTGTCAATGACGCTGCGGCCATCGCTTTGGAGGTTCTTGCAAACCTACCCCAGAACACATCCTATAACTCACCATTCGTATTGTCCGTGGGCTCGACCCCTGCTGCACATAGCGCTTCGGCAAGAGTCAAGATAACTTCTCAGCTACACGGCGTTCTTGAATTGCATGCGGGTAGGTCAATTCCAGGAGCGTGAGCCGTCGACACTAATAGTGTGCGTTTGTACCAGGAAATTACCCTATGCTGGACCTCCAGCAACTCCACACAACTCTTATTGATCGCCCCAGAATTTCTCAGCGCGTGCTTGCAACAGTCATATCATATTACCCGGGGAGGGGCAAAGACAGCCTGGACGAGGCCATGTGTGACGCAGGTGCGATCGCTCTGAGTAAGGACACCGGTCGAATACCCGGATTTGGTGAAGTCATTGGCAAGTCGTGGAGACTTGGTAGAATCTCACAAGAACACGGAACGCTGGAGCAGATGCCCGCAGACCCGTGTTCTGAGCGAGTTGACCAGACGCTGAAGATAGGAGATGTGATCCAGATTGTTGGACAGCACGCCTGCTTAATCGCAGCTGGACACCCTTGGTACTATATCGTGGATTCAGATGTCGACAGTGGTGCGGACAGAGTGGTCGATATTTGGGTTCCTTGGAAGGGCTGGTAACGAGTGACGCTCTTAGTTCACAAATGCTGTACAACACATCGTGGGAATATGCAACTGCTCCTAGTCTCCTCCCTGCGCAAGTCTCCCGTCAACAACGCTCCTTCGTGATGGAGTTGGACGAGTACGATGTCGATGCCACAGAACTCTTGGAAACTTATGGTTTGTTATTCCAACCGCTATTACCAAGGTTACTGACCAGTGTCTAGATTTCTTAATGAAATACATTATCATAGGTCGGTTGGTGACACATTTCCAACCATTCCCAGCTCAACAGTTTGCGCTGCTTGTTCTAGGTGAAGCCGGGACGGGAAAGTCCTGCCTTCTTCATCATTTCACCAATAACGCTTGTCTGTATTGCTGCACGCTCTTCGTTGGCCTTGTCTGATCAATCATACAGTCAAGGATCATTCGCAACACACTATTGGCGTAGAGTTTTCTAGTCGGACAGTCAAGTTAGGCGAAAAGAAAATCAAACTCCAGGTTAGGGATTTAGTTTAATTCTGAAAACCGGAACACTGAGCGCCTGAACTGTTCAGCTATGGGATACAGCTGGGCAGGAGCGTTTCCGGTTCGTGGTCTTGTGCTGTTCGGACTCTGCGATCAATAAGCATCGAAACTAGATCAGTCACACGAAGCTACTATCGTGGTGCTGCCGGCGTGATCCTCGTTTATGATATTACCAAGTCAGTTCTTGTTAGTAACTTCGGTATACATTCAAACCATTTTTTGAAGCCGTGGAACGTTCCTTAATTTGTCCAAGTGGCTCGCCGATGCCAGGACATTGGCCAGTCCACATCTTGTTGCGGTCTTGGTTGGAAATAAATCGGATCGAGAAGAAGACCGAGAAGTGGAATGGTCGGAAGCGAGCAGATGGGCAGCTGAGAACGGTAATCATTGTCTTACTGAGGCCATCTTCTATTATTCACGTCATTGGCAGGTGTCCACTTCCTTGAAACATCCTCTCTGACTGGGGACAATGTGGAAGCACCATTCTTACTTGCTGCGCGATCTATTCTCTTGTCCATAGAGTCGGGCGTTCTTGACCCGGAAAAGGCGGGTAGTGGTGTCAGTTATGGGGATCGGGCGCTACGGAGAGTAACGAGTTCTAGCCACCTCAGTTTTGGCAGTCTGAGCGGATCCCGAAGAAGGCAGTCGGGTAGAATTCAACTGAGGAATTGGATCCCATCAGGCAAGTGTTGCTAGTTGTGACATGTCTGCCTACCTCAACGGTGCTGAGGTATATATCGCAAACTCTCTTGCCCTCTCATACCCCTCCTACATATACCACCCACGCGAACGTTGGTCACGCATTGTTTTTCTATACTTCATTTCGTTCACTTAACTACTAGTAGTCGCACGATATAGACGTTTCGCGAGGTTACTTGGATATTAATATTTAGGTCCTGGCGATGTGAGCAAGTTAGTCTACATCGTCTGCAATTGGTGGTCGGTTGCCAACCGTTCCCATTTGCTCGGATGGTGCTCTCAGCTCTACCGGTGTCTCATCAGTCTTCTCGCTGCTGATTAACAACGGGTAGCATCGTCAAGTTCTCCTTCGTCCACTATATCTCTATGGTTTCGTTTATCCCCTTCAGTCCCAATAGATGTCATTTCCCATGACCCTCACTTGAACGAATTATAGTATATCGTTTGTTACGTCTACCACGAGCGACAAGGCACTTGGTGCTCTACCGGTATGGTGAGTATTTGTCGCGTTTTGTGTCTACTCATACTGGCATGGGGCCTTCGTACGGTGTTTATGAGAACAAGATCTCCCAGTCAGTAGCGTCGAATGTCAGCGGAGTCCTACCTAATATGTACCGCATCGAGCATTCCGGATTCTTTGTCGCAACAGACGCTTCAACCATAGCGACTGATAGCAATGTCTTAACATTACTCGCTTTCAAGCGATGTGCTTGGCATCCCGAGACTTGTACGTTCTCTCCAATCATACCCTCGACAGTATTTGTCTTGACGAATGCAGACAGGGACAATTTCGAGCAGCAATTGACATGTGTCAATGCTCTAATTACAGTCAATCCGTGCTCAACATAGTTTTTGGTAGATTTTCCAATCATCGTGGTGTCTTCATTAGGACCTTTGTGACCGTTGCCATTTTCTTCATGGCTGCACATACTGCTGTGTTGCGTAGATACGCCGATGCCAGCGGCGAACATAGCAGGACAGAATGGCCAAGACCGTCATACTGTTTAGAGATGGTGCTAACCGAGGATTCTGGAACAGGTCTTACGATTAACTTACGATGAGGATTATTAACGGTAATACCGTGCCCTTTACGCTGACCTTCGGGAGTGATGCACACCGTGAGTATCTCTCTGTCTCCTACAAATAAGCGCAACAATTGTGACACGACTACCCTTCAACAATTATATTCCACTTCAAGAGGTTCGAGAGTATTGACCATCAAAGCGAACCAGCGAACTGACTTGCTGGATTCACCATCAGTTTCACCCGCATCTTCAATATACCCACCCCGTCTACCTCGGATGGCGACAGGGAATATCATGACAAGGCTTGCAATGTACTCTATATCGTCCATCTGACGACATATGTCAGAATCGCAGCACGGAGGCGCGAGCAGTTTCTCCAATCTGTTACAACAGACCATGTTGTGTACTGATACTCAGGTATATAAATCTGCAGTAGCCTTGATAATCCTCTTAGTATCAGTTAAAAATCCATAAGACTGAGTCAAGTGTTTATGAGTTACGAGTTTGACTCGACAAAACATGCTCACATTCGTGACGTTGTGAAAGACGTTCTCCAGACCACCGGCAGGCGAGGTGGTCGCTGTGATGTCACTAACCAATACACAATCATATCCACGGAAGTAGGCATCGACGAGTGTACCTCCAACACACTGCCATAGGCTATGCTTAGCTCGTAGGTCATACATAAAGCTGAAAATACCTGGTCCGTGTTCACACCGCCAAACAAAAGAGTTGTGATACCGTTCTCCTGAAGGTAAAGATCCAGTGCACTTTGATAGCCCCACAAACCGCTCATCCTGACGCAAGAGTATTGGTCCAGCGATTGCAGGATTAACATATAGCGAAGCTCGTACCTGTTCTTGTGAATCCAGACGTCAGTACCTGCTTCCTTCCCATGCAAGTACTCTTTCTGCAGGGGTCCGTAGAGCTCGGAGTTGTATTCGCCCCTCATCAACAGTTTACCAAATTTTTTTGGTAATTCAGAACCGAAACTACCGCGTCCACCTTTGGCAAAACTACGGACTAGGGATGGGGGGATAGTCTTGAGTTCGTGCTGCGTAAGACCCCAGTTACTGGGCATGCAGAGATGAGCACCTAGTATAGTAGACGTAATAGGTGCACCCTCACACCCAAAGGATCTTCACACCCTGTTGCCTGAGGACAGGAAGTAGAGAACGAAGTGGATCAATGCAGCTCAATCCCGTGGTGTGAGTCCTGAGGTCAGGATGCAGAAAGAAGCTATGTTTGATAGTTGGATGGTTAACATCCATGCAAGGGAAAAAGTAGAAGCCGACGACTGACTTCTGCATGTCGATAATCACAGCTGCAGTTGTAGCTTTGTTGACTCGGATAGCGCGATCGCCATCGACGGATATATCGAATTGAGATGATCGTAGCTGGGGTGGTTCGGGCTCTCCCTCTTCTGCATGTACCGTCCGAGAGAGATCGACAAGTCCAGATGGATACTCCACCCAGAATGATGCTGGATTGCCGTACTCGGTGACTTTAGATACCGTGGGTCGCGAAGGCATGTCGGTATCAAGAAGAGGGAGGCAAAAGCTTCGGATGAAGGCAGCGAACTTACTACTTTATCTTACGCAGGGACTCGGCGTGTATATATGTCGTGGGTTGCCCCGAAGATGGCGTGAGTGCGAGGAGGACCATGGAGAGTTCTAGGACGAATAAGACCTAGACAGATGCAGACACGTGATGAACTGAATAAAAACAAAACAATTCGGCGGTCCCTGCAAAGTCCGATATTCGTCCGTGAGCGCGATAGATATACATATTGTGGAAGCGATTCGATAATGGTAGCGACAGTTGGTGATGAGTTCTGCGTGGTATCTAAGTAGTATGTTAAGGTGCAGTGTCCTAGGTGGAAATGATATAACTTGAGGCCCAAATAACATAACATAAATAATCGTCCAAAGAGAGGGACGGCCATTATGATGAGTGCTGACTTTGATCGTCAGGTACATTGCGAACCTAGAAATCAAGTTCAACATAGTATATCGAAGACTTGAAGATACTTGCCATCAGTACGTGGCGGGCGTAGTCATCTTCGTCTCGGATTACTGAACTATCGGATGAACTCTGCCTTTTCGAGCCCGTTCTTCTCGACCCGCTCTCGTGGTGTCCGTCCGAGTATTCATTGGGGGCCGAACTGCTGCCTAAGTACCGGGAAGAATGGTTCCGTGGCGTTTCCATAAAGGCGGAAGTGTCTTGGTCAGACGTGTTCTGAACATAATTCGCCAGCAGAGGCTCGAAACTGCCAGCGCTGTATGTGGGAGTATGGCCGTACGAGCTTTTGCGATCACGAGACGAACCAAGATCATCGATGCATTGCTCAGCCCCAAGTGAGGGACTTGCCGTGCGTGCTGGTATATATCCTTCTCGATGACCACTCGCGCAATGTTCCGTTGTGCGACCCCGGTGTGAATTAGCACCATCTCTTGTGGGGTCATCGAGTAATTGGGAGAGTCGAACGGATGTCGGCAAGGAGTCCGAACCTCGTAAATCAGGGAGGGTGCTTCGTCGGCCAATCCCAGACACAAAATGATGGTACGTATTTGGCGATATTGGACTACTATTTTCATCATCGTCATCCAAAGGGGCTCGATTTAGACCTGCAGCGGCGACAGCAGCTTCAATTGCAGTATCCTGTTCAATTCGCTTCATACGCTGGCGCCGGCGAATAGCAAATAGTATCCACATCATGATAGAGGCAGTGGCAAGACCAACGACGACAAACACACCGACGACAGCTCCTGTGTTGGAGAAAAATCTGCGATACGATTCAGTACTTATTAGGTGAGGAACTCATATAAAGCTTTACGATGATCCCCCGGCAGTAATGTTGTTCGGAGCAAGTGTCGGATTGACGACAGCTCGAGTTATTGTAGTGGCTATTCCGCCACTTCCCGTTGTGGTGATCACCTCGGTGACCACATGGGGTACACTCGTCATCACTTGTCCCTGGCTATTTGTGCTTGTAACGAAGATAGTGGTGCTTTCCAACACCGTCGTTCTATTGATTGTGTTGAGCTACCCTCTAACTCAGGTACCCGAAGCAAACTCGTACAGTGGTGTGTCAGTTCTCACTGTAGAAGAGCCTTGAGATGACGAGGCAGAAGGCGATGGAGAGGGTGCAGTAGTGAAAGGCATATCGGAAGTAGAAGGGGCAGTAGTTATCAGAGTGGAGGAAGTAGACATGCCGGATAAAAGAGTAGTTAGAGAGGACGATCTCGATGTTGACGACTGAGTGGTAGTAGTAGCTGTCGTCGTTGAAGGAGTTGTTGGTTTAATAGATGTTTCTGGGGTCGATGTCATTGATGGACTGCCATTGCTCGAGGTAATGGTCATCACAGTTGAAGTGGAGGACATTGAGGAAACTCTTGCAGAAGTTGGGGAAATGGTAGATGACGACACGGAGGGACTTGCCGATGTCGGCGCTGCAGTAGTAGCCGTTGTCGTTACTGACATCGTGGTTTGTAAAACGCTGCAAGTGGTTCATGGAGAAGAGCTTCAAAAATTGGAGGTGAACGCACACAGACGACCGTTGAGCCTGGCTTGATGATGCAGGAGCAGCTGACGATGTGGTCACTGAAGTAAGTAAGGTGACAGTATTCACAGCAGAAGGTGAAGAAGAAATGTAGCTTGGGGGTTCAGATAGTGGTGATGGCACGTCGGAGAACACAAAGAATACAATAGAAATGGGAGTGCCAACAAGCGACGTTGAGGACATATAATTTGTGGTATGGAGTGAGGTGGGAACGAGAGATGCAAGTAAATCCGAGTTACACAAAACCAGAAAATAGCCTGAGCAGGAAGGCGAACAGACGGAAAAGGTCTCACAAGGCTCTCCGAGGGTGCGGGACGTTGAAGGTCAAAAAGTTGGTAACAGGTTGAGACGTAGGCTGGGACACCAACGGACGAGACGTGGTGGGCGCGAGTCAGGAAGGATGGCGTGTCTGGCAGTGTGGACCGAACCAGCACACCCCAAATCGTGATGGAGGATAGACTCACCGAGTTGTTCTGTGCGGTGGATGAGGCTAGACGATCATTCTGACGCCTCGAATACTGGGCGTAAATGGACGTGAAGGGTAGCGGGAAACTACCAGGTTCACGTTGCAAGCCGAGTACTGAGTAAGGCAAGCTTTGCCCTTGATCAATTACTGTTGGCTGTGCGTCGTGCGTCGTCTGAACCTGCCTGGAGGAGACAGGGGAGCGGTCCGCGCTCGCCTGCCTGTCGGCTGCGTACGTTACGAGGCGATGCTTCTCCCATGCCCTCCCAGCCTTGCCAAGTTTAAGTGTGCGTGAAACATCCGCAACCTCGCCATTCAACGATGCAGAGGCTTGCGGCGTGGACGTGAGTGTGTGTGGTGTGCATCCAGCAACAAGTTTTGCATCCGAAACACCCTGCAGCCCGTCAAACCTGCTTTTTAACACGCAACGGACATACGCCCGCCCGCCAGCAATGATGTTCATGCAAGATACTCCACGTTTCACGACCAAAAATGCGTAATAAATTTGATTGCAATCTATTTGGACAAGTGTTCCTTCAAGACTGAGTACTGAGCCCTCATGGTCGTCGTCGACCCAGAACGAGCTCTCGTTCTAGGAGACGCATCTCCCTCCTGCCTCAACACCACACCTCCACCCCCATTCGAGCAGACCACAGGGGACTCGGTGGACCTCCACTTTTCTCAACTCGAGACATACACCGCCCACGCCCACGCCCCCGGCAGCGAGGACCCCCCAGAGTTCGCCCCGTACCACGCCTCTCACTTTATTTCAGGTGCTGGGGATGTCATTTCTCATGACTCTCACTTGAACGAGGATGGTCCGTCAATGGTTGAATGCCTCCACGATGTACTGACATTCCAAAAGGTGAAGCGCTCTATCGCTTCTTACTCTCTCAGGCAGTCATCCCGCCTCGTATGTTCTTGCATTGTCGGGGATGGCACGAAGAAACCCACATACGCTTGGTCCGCTCACGGCACGATGATCGCTCGGACTTGACGACCGAGCACTACACAGAAAGAGTTATCGACTTTGATTTTAAAATAGACGTTGGTCAGCATATCGTTGGCGGGCCTACGCATTGGTCAGTAGCAGACTCTACCCCCGCGTACCGTGGCCGTATGTTCTGCGAAGTTGGAATCGGTAGTGGGAGACACAAGGTCAAGAGTGCTGAGTTGAAGGCTGCGAAAGCATGGGATAACGAGCGTGATTCCAGAGGCTTTCCCCCATGGATCAGTAGCAACTATACGTGGAGAGAAGATTACCCTCAAATGATGCACGACGACAGTGTGCTCAAATCATCGTGGACCCTTCGCCAGTGGGCGGATGACTATTGTTCTAGCAGAAAGTCATTAAAGCAATTCAAGTACCACAAAGTCTGTCCAATATTTTCATCTTGACCTGGATGACTACTTGACACTCCGTAGGTCGTCTATGGCTGGAATTTCGACGCACTCAAAGCCGCTACCCGTTCCGTTATACTTTCCACACACTTCACAGGCAATTTCGAACTTTCATTTGAAACCTCGAACTCGGTCGTCTCCATCCGTTCGCACAATCGTCTGTCGCGCGCACTTTCAAATGGATGGATCAAATTTCTGCTGATTATCACCCTCATCTATCCTTTCCTGTGGTTATTCCGACGGTTTCACCCTCGGGGTGGTGGGGTCTGGAATGTGTGTGGAGGTGCATATGCTCTCAAGCGGCTCGAGCAGGTCGGATCCCCCCATGAACATACTGTCAGTTGTAAAAATCCCGACAGTTTACTTCCAGAAATCCAACTGGCCGATAACGCTCGCGGGAATGCGTCAGGATCTACTGGTCTCTCCGATGTACAGGCTAACGTCGTCGGTTTGAGGGAAGGAGTCTGGTTCAGACAGTGGGAAGAACCTATTAGAAGAGCCGTGCTTGAACGGTTGCAGGAATCTGATCCCCTTGCAGACCATAATAGTTTTATATCACCAGCATTCATGCTGGATGGTTATCGACGAACGTCCTCTAACAATCACATGATCTAGTCTTACTAGTAGGCGTTTGATACTCGCCACATGTTTCGACAGCTCCAGAGTGACAATCTGGTATATATCCGTTTTAAATTCAAAGGGTGGACGTAGTACAGTTCCAAACAATTTAAGAAATAAACAAGGTCCGATGTACACCTCAAGGGTGGGGCCAGCTGGGTCGGCTGTCACGAGCCTGAGTTTGTGTGCTTGAATGCACTCGTGCCCGTCCAAACACTCGAGAAACCAATATTAAGGCCTCCCTGGTTTACATCGCCAGAGATGCGCTCCAATTCAGATTCCGAATAGTCGTCAGCTTCAAGAAGAGCAAGCGCGGTTTCCAAAAACCAAGCATGTTTCTTGATGAAATGCACGACGACTGTTCCACCGACACGTTTATCCTCGTACCGCTTCACACGACCTTCCCTGTTCCGCCACACATGACTGGTTTCAAATGTCGTTCCTAACAAAGATAGTGAGTAGATGATGGTGTGACTCAAGCTGATGACAGAACCTTCACGCAATCTGGACATATCACTCCCCTCTACCATCGCCTCCACACTTTCAACTAACGTCATGTCCTGGATTGGCTGTTGGTAGCGCACTCCAAACGTCGACACACTTGAATGAGCCCATGAAGATGGCGTAGGGTTATAGGGGATATTCAATGAACTCTGAGCATCAGCTGACTTGTTCCTTAACCCCTTCTCAATGTAGGACAGGACGGACTGCTTGACTTGCGTGACATGAGAAGGAAATAGAAAACCATGCGAGTATCTAAGAGGTTGCGTAAGCTGGAGAGATAATGAGGTACGAAACAATATTGTGCTTACACTGTACCAGCACGAGGATGATCATATATCCAGCACCGTTCGCTCGCCCATCGAACTTGGGTCGCTTGCGGATGCAGAGCCATCCACTTCGCAGTTTGTTTGTCTTCGGCACCCTTTGTAAGACCCTTAACCACTGGGTCCTTGGAGACCCAAGTAACGAGACTCCAGCTCAAACCATATAACTCGCCACCCATGAAGAGGTCCTTGACCAGATAACCCCAGTAAACCAACGGATCCTGAACAATGAGAGTTTGTTCGGGTATCATGTCAGTGCCTGACTCTAGAGAAGTAGAAACACCGGAGTCGAGACCCTCAGTCGTGACGAAGGTAGTATGGTCCGGAGAACCATAGGGGCTATGCCCTTTGGCGTGCAACTCCAATCTCATCCTGGACTCCAACTCCGCCAGCATCACGAAGGCATCGTCATCCACTTTAACGACAAAGTCCGGCCGTACCCATGGCCTTGGCCGGTCCGAAACGTAATCCTCCCAAGCGAGGTGCGAATCATGAGGTGCTGGATGAGGTGCTGGCGAGGACTGCATTGAATAGGAAAAGTGCGGTATCGAAATTGAGGTATTGGCGTAGATAGGTGGTACCCATGCATTTTCGGCAGCCCAGCTGAAGTAGGCATATGACTTTCCCGAATTCATGTTTTCTGGACATGGCAAAACGATAATGTCATTATACACTGCGTGAGGTCGTCAAACTTCAATGTCGGAGGAAAGGCGCGCTCAAATATAACTTACTTTCCATTTCACTCTGTATGCGTCTTTCCCAATCTTTCCGAGGCTGGCCAAGAATAAATCGCACTATCGTTCGTGATGTTCCAGACCCGCCATCGCCTGCACCTGCACCATTTCGACTACGAGGATGAGAGGCCCATGTGGTTCTTATCAGCATCCTGCGTTCCAAGGCAGAGTCCATGGAAAAAACGCCCAGCATTATCCCTGCCGGTGGAATAGAATCTAAGTTGTCCGGAGGAAATATTGGTAGGGACAGTTCCGGAAGAGGGTTCAGATACGGATAAGGGAGGGGCGAGCGATAACTTGGAGGGAGAGATGATGATGGAGGAATAGCACAATATGCCTGCCAGGGTAATGGTTCCTTGTCAGGATTCAAGATGTACATGAGTAGTAGTGTGAGTGAAATTGCAAAGACTGTGAAAAGAAGGAGGGCAAAAATCTTGTCAGGAGTGAGCCTGACGATAACACCAAAGGGAGATGAAAAAACTTCACAATAGTGATCGGTTGTTGAGGGAACAGAGGGTGTTGAACAATCCGTCTTACACCCTTCTTGAAGGTTCTCCATATCTTTCCTCCTCGCTGCCGTCTCCCGCGTGAACGTGGATGAAGACCCCACCACCTACGATTCCCGTCCTGGATACCAGGATAGGCTCCGGAGCTCCGGAGCAACGGTGATGCTGGTTCACCGTCTAGGTCCGAAGTAGAGGAGGTAAATCGATGGGTTGGATATGAAGGCGAGGGCGTAGGTGCCCGGGATGGTGTCGGCAGTGTGCATGAAGTGGCAGAATTATCAGAAGAACGGCTCCCTTGTGGAGTATCTTGGTATGAAGTGTCGGTATGGCCTGCCATGGACATTGTATTTGGGGTATCCCTGTACACTTCCCGTGGGTCAGACAAGAACTCGTACTGCTCCCCAGACTGCCATAGTCTAGAGGAACCGACGAGACTTTGAGAGCCTGCCATGTCACTGGCGTCTCCGAATTTATGGACGGTGGGAACGACTGGACAAGCCAGTTCAAGCAAAATGAAATGCACGCTGTCAGCTGCCTACATGGTAAATAAAGCTACACAAATTAACGCAGACTAAACTGTATCTTCGTAGTATCTAGCTTTCAAATAGACGTCGATGATAACCCTGAGTATATGGGGTGCATCTATGCAAAAGTGGTGTCCTAACTCGACCAGTATTGCCCCATACATCGCAGGATCTCCCCAGTCTGCTCCGTGGGTGCATGCTTAGGGAGGGGGAACGAGATCCTGGCGTACTATTCCACCTTTGTCGATACTTGCCACTCGAAGCCCCTTGCAAATCAAGTAACAGCCTTGCAGACGGGGTGAGATAGGGTTCTAGGGTTCTCACCAAATATACAAAGTCAGACGACTCTTTCCCGGTTCATTTTAGTGGACAGGTCTTCCAGGAATTACGCGCTCCCATGCTTACTCTGCAGCAGTGAAGCACTTCTTGGCACGTTCTCTGCTGGTGGCAGCAAATTGTTGGAGCAGGATTTTAACCTCTTTACATCCCGGAACATCTTGATAACGTTGCAGCCGGTACTTGTAGAGACCGTGAATCACACGAATTGAGTTCAGAGTAGACGACGTCAATGATGGATAGCGTCCGAAAGAAAGACGGTACACGTCTTGATTACTTTGGGATCAGCGACGACTTTGAACCGAGTCTTAACACAAGGGTGCCTCGCAGCAGAACGACTAACATCGAAAACAATGGCTGTTTGATCAGGTCGGCGTGCAGAGCAAAGGATATAGTCACGTGACTCTATACTGGAAAGTTCTGGACAGGGGTCGCACTAGCGTTTCCAACTACGATTGTTCACGCAGTCGACGAACTAGAATGACCTCTCCAAGGTATGGGTACATGCTAACTGAACTACAGCAATAATCTATCCGTCTCAGACACGAATTCTACGAGACAGACGAGAAGGTCATGCTCTCGGTATTCGACCGAGGCGCTGACCCTGAAGCAGTCTCCGTGCAGTTTGAACCTCGAAAGGTGAATCCTACATGTTTTCTGAGACGCGTTTCTAGCTAAGGAATGATAGCTCTTATACCGAAATGGGGACAACGTTTTATCACTTCAACCTCTAAAGGGTCAGATTGATCTTGGGAAGAGCGATTACACAGTAGGCAAAGTAAAAGTCGAGATCCGACTTCACAAGATCGTTCGAGGACGTTGGGGGAGTCTGGTTGGCGATGCTCCTGATCGTATGTTGTTTCAACTCTTGGCATGTATCACAGCGCCACAGTGTTTCGCAGCACTTGCAGGCTCGGTCGCGCCGTCATCATCGGATATCCCGATCAGTCACAAGAGGAAGAATTGGGAGGGGATCACTACAGATATCCTTTCCAGCGATAAAGAAAAAAGTTCGGAGGAGGATCCCAATGCTGGTGGTGATAGTACTGTCAATGCATTTTTCCAGAAGATCTTTGCAGACGCAGACGATGACACGAAACGTGCGATGATGAAAAGTTTCCAGGAGAGCGGTGGAACGACACTTAGCACGAACTGGGAGGAGGTCAAGAAAGCAAAAGTCGAAGTAAAGCCTCCAGCCGGGAGCGAGTGGAAGAAATGGAGTTGATTCTATTTGGTCAAGGTTTCCAAGTTCATTGAGCCTCGTCAGCATTTGTAGCGTTGAAATGGACAGTATTCGAGATTGGCAAATGATCAGATAGACTCACTCGCCTGAGCGCCCTTGCCGCCGCACACAATGTCACTGCTCACCCTCATTGTCGCCGCAACAACGAAGAATGGCATTGGACGGAGCGGCACGATGCCTTGGTACATCCCAAAAGACTTGGCATACTTTAGCCGGGTCACGACGAACACACCCACTGCCCAGACAAATGTGGTGCTCATGGGCAGGAAAACTTGGGAAAGTATCCCGCACAAATTCAGACCATTAAAGAAACGCGTCAACGTCGTCCTCAGCCGTAACGATGAATATGAACTGTATGTCGACCATAAATATTCGGATCCACCCAGTAACAGAGCGCCAGGTTTCCCGAGGACACGGCACCACCAATTAATTCAACCTATTTGTGTTCAGACTTGAAAGTCGCAGCAGAGACTTTCGGGTCCAAGAACAACGTCCACCGTCTGTTTGTCATCGGAGGATCCTCACTGTATCAAGAAGCACTGGCACTAAAATCCCAACATTCCAACTGTCCTTCGCTTCAAGCAGACCGCATCCTCATGACGCGCATTTATAGTCCAGAATATGAATGCGATGTGTTTTTTCCTGACGTCCTGGGTGCTGCAGAATGGAGAAGGGCAACCCACGAAGAACATTGCGCATGGGTGGGCCTCGAGGTTCCACTAGGGATTCAAACAGAAAACGGGGTCGAATTCGAGTTTCAGATGTGGATTAGATCGTTGGAGTAACTTGTGACTAGTGTGTGTGTGGGGTGGGCCCTCAGTCAGATGGAGTCAAAGCTACACTTTGCTGCAACTAGAGTTTTGTGTCGTGATACACCCCGGAGCATACCGCTGCAATCGAGTGTAGAGAACATGTTACGGTTGTAGAGCTATCCCTGCCGCTTCACGGGGATCAGAGAATGCAGACACGAGGGTGACGGACAAATCGTACCTGTTTATGTTTGGGATCCTTTGAACAGATAACATACACTCTCCCCTTGCGTATAACGATACTACAACCGTCGCACATGACCTTGACCGATGACCTGACCTTCATCCCTCTCGTCAACATCCGGGCGGCTGCTGCAGTAGGGGCGACAAAGCATGCAGTCACAACGTGGTGAGGATCGGCGATAGTTGCAGCACGAAAGCGCGTGAGCAGCGGGCGACTTGAGGTGAGCAAAGCCCTCAACATGCTGCACGATGATTAACGTGGGCAGGAAGGAAATTTCAGTGTCCCCCGTCACGTGCGATGCATAGG
Source organism: Singerocomus inundabilis (assembly GCA_038089075.1). Taxonomy (NCBI): domain Eukaryota; kingdom Fungi; phylum Basidiomycota; class Agaricomycetes; order Boletales; family Boletaceae; genus Singerocomus; species Singerocomus inundabilis. The sequence goes on from JBBPKD010000021.1 coordinate 50,929, forward strand.
AGGGATACGCACGGCACAGTTCACACTCCGACTCGGCCGTGGTTCGCACTCGGCGAATCACCGTCTCGATTCTGTCGGAGTCCGGCGGTCTTTGAACACAGTTTACGTTCTGTGGGTGGCAATCCGTACTGACCACAAGTGGAACTTTCTACCCAACAAGCACTTGCACCTCTACAGTATAGATACTTGTATGGTTGGCCTGGACGGAAAACACCACCGCTCGTTTCTTTACCACTCTACGACTCAGACAATTTTATTAACAGATGGAACATGTGCACGAGAGTGCGCCTAGCTGCACGCCAAAGACAGCCGCTTCCGCGTTGTTTGTCGCAGTTCTCCTCGCATTCGTAGCAGAGACACAGTTGACTCAGGTCAGTGATAGACTCATACCAGTCGCAATAACCTGATCTCTGTGCAGTACCTACAGACTGCATTGGGATATAAGCAGTCATACTTTATTTTGTAGGCATAAGCTCGTTGCAGATTAAGTGATTAACTAAAAGGACCTCCAGCTATATTGTTCATTCATGCCTCGTGTTGTCTTTCCCGATTCATTTGATCTATATACTACTCAAGACAGGGTATGGGCTTCGCCCATTAATGAACGGACTCAATCTTGCTCTCTCGGAACAAATGACTACCTGGAATTCTAGTCGCCGTTCTTTCTCGTCTGCAAGTCTCTCCGTGGCGAACTTGATCGTTCCCGTCATTTGTATTACGACATTTTACAATCTTCCGGCTTTGCTGTGGTTCATTGCAGTTTCCCTAGCATCGTGCGGTATCTTTCTTGTCACCCTGTCATTTACTGACGTCTTACCAGGGTCACGGACGTAACAGCAATTTGGAATACAAATGCATTTTTTGCTTATATGTTTAGTATAAAGCTGCTTAGAGTTGAATGGGGGGTCCTCCGTTTGTTCGCGGTAATAATCGCCACTTTAGGAGTTCTTACCGTGGTTTACGGCGGGACTGCCACTTCATCACTACACTCACAGGCAGTTGAAGCTGATCTGTCGAATGCCCCCGCGCCGCTTGTTGGAGATTTGCTGACCTTGGTCGCATCTCTTTTGTACGGTCTCTATCAGGTTCTCTACAAGATCTACATTGCGTTACCGTCCGTTCCAGAGTCGACCATCGAGTCTGGTCGTTATCACCAACTTCCTGATCTTGCGTCCAACTCTGTAGACGACGAGACTGTTGCCGTCCTTCATGCGGATGACATCATATACCCACCACCATTTGGCCTACATTCCAACTTGATTACAACCGCTATCGGCTTGTGTACCCTGGTTGTGTTCTGGGCACCAATACCTCTCCTCCACTACTACCAAATAGAGTTTTTCCGACCACCTCCAGATGCAGGTGCAGTGATGGTCCTCGCAGGCATAGCAACATCAGGTGTAGTCTTCAATGCTGGTCTTATGGTAAGGTAGTCTCGACCTGGTTTGGCGGTGTTTCAAACTCAAGGGTGGATCACTCGACAGATATTATTAGGAATTTGGGGCCCCATTGTGACATCAGTTGGGAATCTACTTACTATAGTTCTGATGCTTGTCTCTGATTTGAGTTTCGGTACGGTAACACTGACACCTGGAGGGCTGTCGGGAGCTAGCATGATTATTTGCGCATTCGGGATTCTGGTATACGACATGTTCTAGCTTGCATAGTGCTTGTCGGAAGTGACAAATGGATGCACTTTGGAGGTCATGCATTGTACCAGTGTATTGGACAGTTCCAGATATTCAGCCAAGTGCATATACCTGGTAGTTCGCTTCAAGCAAGGCCCAACTACAGCAATATTGTTAAATCACGAGCGGGAAATATGCAGTTAAGTAACAACCCCGGAAGCAAAGCCGACAGAATGATTTCAATGTACTAGAAAACGACTGGAATAGAGGTAAAGAAAAGGTGACGTTCTGAATTGCACGGATACGCGGAAGTAGGGAGAAAATGAGCGTAGATCAGGTTGCGGATAGGTTACAAACTTGTGCCTTCAACGAAATGAGCTGCCAAACTATGAAGGGAAAGGGCGGGGAGGAGGGGGGGATATCAGTTATGAGAGCAGGTAGAGTAACGGGCATGGAGGCTGGAAACAGGACACGGTGCTGGGACGGATAAATGAAAAAGGTAAGGCGTGGGTACCCATATTGTCTTGTTCTAGCCGTGCACATAGAATGAAGGCAACCTAAATAGAATACGGATCCGTCACCAACAGAAAGGGCACCGTCATCTGAGGCGCAGCAGCCTTAGGTCGGAACGATGTTCAAGGTATTATTACGGGGTCGTCACCATTAGACTGCCAAAGGATTCAGGCTTCCATCTCGTATCGTCATTCAATGCTCCCTACCTCTTGCGTTTGGCCTTAGTCATCTCCTTCCGTAGTGCAGGACCGTCCAGTGGCTTGAGTAGCTCAAATGCACAAAGTAAATCTTCAGACACACTACAGTGAGAAACGTAAGAATCGGTAGTCTGGCTGGAGGAAAAGAGACACACCTCATGCAAGCTCCATAATTGTCAAACTCTAACGCAAATGAATGAGCAAGGTTGGTCCCACACAAAAAAACACCAACAAACCTCCACAATAGTTCGGCGCACTAAACACGGTGACCAATGTTCGATCGTTCCAGAACTCATAACCATCCTCTACTACCATGTGCGCCCGACAGATTAAATCCATGTCATATCGCACCAGGAAATCGTTAATCACTGCCTTCCCAAAACAGTAGCTAACGCCACGTTCATTGTCCTCCCAATCCAGTGCGGTATCCGACGGATCCGACCATAATAAATCATTGAGTAGACCATAGTCGGGAACATCCGTGGGTCGCTGTATACGCTTGATATCATCCATTGAATGGAGCGAGGGTGAAAGGCCACCATGAACGCAGAATATTTTTGAAGCGACAACAGCTGCGATGGGCAAACAGTTGAAGACATCTATGAATATCTTCCACGTTTTGATATTACATCTTCGCTTGCACTCATCATAAAAACCGTATACTATGCCAGAGTGAGTGCTCTAGATAGTAGTACTCCACCAAGGAGACAAACCTCGTGTAACGTTGGCGCATTCGTGATTGCCTCGTAAGAGGAAGAAATTCTCTGGATACTTGATCTTGTAGCATAGCAAGAGGAGGATCGTTTCCAGACTTTGCTTGCCTCGATCCACATAGTCGCCCAGAAAAAGATAATTTGCAGAGGGAGGGAACCCACACATTTCAAACAGTCGGATAAGGTCAGAATATTGTCCATGAACGTCGCCAACGATCTTGACGGGTGGTGATAACTCGATGAGCGTGGGTTGGCCGAGGAAAACCTCCCTTGCCGCCTGACATATGGCAGCAATCTCTGCATTTTTCAGACAGAGAGACTTGCTGACTTTGCCGGTGTAACCAACGTCCAGGAGACGCTGTATCATATCGTCAATGTCGAATTGCTTGAGCTTCTCTTTTCCGCCATTTCCGGGGGTGAGGGACTCGTTCAACGGGAAGCTGCTCGCTGTTGAACCGGGCGTGAATGAGGGGGCCATTGCTGACGTAGAAAGTATGGTTTGGGTGATTGGAATATCGAGAGGAGTAGGAGATGGTTTTGTGGAAGGTGCCGAAGTAGATGACACTGGTGTAGGGGAGTGTAGAGAGGACGAGGAGAGGTTGTTGGGAGTGGGCACGAGGGCGGGGAGAGGGATGGCGGGCGAGCCTGGCGGATGGGACCCACTTCCACCAATCGGGGTTGTGCTACGGTCAGCGTTGTCTACAGATGCGGCGGCAGTGCGAACAGCGTCGTATTCGTGGGCGGCGCTCTGAGCGGGGTTTGGGTGGAGAGATGGACGAGGGAGGGTACCATGAAGGCTAGAGTCAGCGAGGTCGTCGAAAGGGCCATCTTGGGCCGTGTCCTGGTCTTTCTCCCTGGCGGCCTTTTTGGACTTTTTGGACTGTTGCTGGCCCATTGACGGGGCCTGGGGGGTGGAAGTAGACGAGGTTGGCTGTGTCTGGGAAGACTGTGGCCGAGACCTAGATAACTTGGAGGTGAGCACGGAGAACAGGGTGGGCGCCAGGTTGGGGGGAGACGTGACTGTCGATCACCCAGACGGTGCAAGTCGGGTCGAGTAGCGCGCAGGCGGTGTCTGCCCTTGTTTGTTTGCTTGTTTGCCACCACCAGAAGACGAGACGGATACCAGATTCATTCATTGCAACGTGCGTACAAAGCGATACACTATCCGTCCACCACCAGCCCATCCAGCTCAGAACTTGCCAAACGCTTTCGTCGCAGCCTTGTTCTTCGCTACCCGGAGCACGTTGAATCGCACCGTTTTCGACAGCGGCCGACATTGACCTGCCGCACGTCAGCACACGCCACCTCGACCCTCCGTCCCACTCACCCACAGTGACCGTGTCCCCAATCTCCACACGGAACGCAGGTGACACGTGCGCAGCCAGGTTTTTGTGTCTCTTCTCGTAACGGTCTGCGGACACGCGTCAGCACACCTAACCGACTACCCGACGACACCCTCGACGCACTGTACTTGGGAACATAGTGGAGGTAATCCCGCCGGATAATGATCGTCCGTGTCATCTTTGTGGAGACGACTTTACCGGTCAGAATTCGTCCACGGATCGAGATATTCCCAGTAAAAGGACATTTCTTGTCTGGGCATGCCATACGTAGCCGTACCAGGAGGGATTGGGAACGCACATACCGATGTAGGTACCGTGGATCGCCTCCGCTGGCGTTTTAAATCCTAGACCGACATCCTTGTACCATCGCTTGGCTTTGGTCGAGACCTTTTTGCCACCTTGACAAGACCGACAGTCTGATGAGTGTCTCTAGCATGATCCAGTAATCATCAGCCCGTACCGCGGATTTTGGCATTCTGGAACAAATGTTGTTTTTGAAAGGCTTTCTCAATCTGCGAACAATTGTCGAAGAAGTGATTTCAGACCATCTTTTGCACGCACCTGTTCAGCCATCGTGACACTCGTTTTGCACGGACAATTATTGGCGCTGAGCGTATGTCCCAAGCCACAAGTCAGAACTATACAGACACCGGCATTTGCCGAGTCTATCGTCGGAACTTGCAAGTACTCAGTGTATGTACGTATGAACGCTGCGCGCGTCGACAGGAACTGCAATGCCTGTCGCCGGTGCTTGATCCAAGTCGCAGCGTAGACTATTGTTGACGATGCAACCTTCTCGTGCCACCGCTTTCTGCCCTTGTGACGCGACCTGCGTCCCAACTCGGATGTGGTAATGTTTGTCACGCGCACGCATCTCGGCGTCACCGCATACATTCACCCCATGAGTAGGCAACAGACCCTGCGTACGTCCCGCTCGTCCACGGCCACGGTCGTTCACTTAGACCGTATCGGACAGGAAAATTCTTCGAAATGCCGAAAAACGTCAAGCCGGCTCCATCCCAACAGACCAGTCAAGCTGAAATGTGGAGTGCCGGGAAGAAGAAACGGAGGGTGGACCAACCCTCCCCTACTGTCCCAGCCTCGGAGGACGAGGAGCGGAAGAATGCGACGGATGGTCAGGTAGTTGGCAGGTCAACTCCCATCTCACCTAGTACGTGAACGCGATCCGTCCTCTTCTTTGTAACTCAACGTGCTTTGTCAAGTTAAACCCCAAGACAGGGAATCATTGTCGTCCAAACGTACTACTTTCCACCCCATTTTCTGTGAAGTATGCAACACTAAGACGAGTGCAACACAGGTCACACCAAGAGGAGACGCGTTGCCGATTCGGATGAAGAGATGGTAGCCTCAAGGCAGCCCAACAGGGACAGGTCGCTCCCCTCACGAAGTCCCACATCGCGAACAAGAGTTGCCTCGGGTGCTGCAGGTCACACACCCTCAAGCCCTCCCATTGTCAAAGGAAACCGTAGAACCAAAATGCTCTCTGCTGCCGCGGAAGACGATGAGGAGCTTTCCTCTAGTACAGCGGAAGGGAGGGAGGAGGAGGAGGAGGGCGCGGAGGGCGCATTGCAATCTGAAGAAGAAGATGCCACTCAGAAGTAAGCTTTCGTATGACTTCCCGCCACATTGATATATCGTTGCTTGTAAGTCCGGAAGAGGCGTTGTCGCGGACAAGCGAAGTCGACATTGAGGGTGGTTGGAAAATAGGAGCACCGTGCGTAACTTTCGCATACGAGCTGTGAAAGTACCATTTTAACGGACTCTTCAGAGTACCTTATATGGCCCTCACCAAGACATTCACGCTCATCGAGGCAACCACCAAACGCCTAGAAAAAATTTCGTTGCTCACGAGTTTCTTTCTCCTCGTTATACGACGTAGCACCAAAGGAGATACCCACTCACTCCTCCAAGTCGTCTACTTGTGTATAAACAAGGTGCGGGTGACCCAAGAACGATATCCTGGATATTGTCTCACTTGTAATCAAGCTGAGCCCCGATTATGTTGGCATTGAGTTGGGAATAGGGGAGAGTCTCCTTGTCAAAGCAATCAGCGAGTCTACGGGCCGAAGTTTGTCAGTAATCAAAGCGGACCTCAAGAAAGAGGGTGATCTGGGTTTGGTCGCGTCGGTAAGTATGCAATATCCCCATCTAACGACATTTGTGATAATCATAATCTGTAGAATTCCAAGGCCAGCCAGAAGACATTATTTAAACCCAAATCTTTGACGGTTCCTTTTGTATTCACCAATCTGAAAGAAATCGCCCTTTCCTCCGGCCATTCGGTCAGTCACGACTTGGAAGGATCTCTAATCAGTTTACCTGATTGTGACTAGTCGCAAACGAAGAAAGTATCCATTATCACCAAACTACTGGCAGCATGTCAAGATAGTGAGGCAAAATATATCATCCGCAGTCTGGAAGGCAAGCTTCGGATAGGAAATGCCGAACGAACTGTGCTCGTTGCATTAGCCCATGCGGCTGTCCTGGCAGAGAACGATGAGTGTGAGAAGTTGTCTGGCATTCTTTGTTTCAAGCCGTTTACTATTTACTGCAGCCAGTAAAAAGTGGAACAAAGATAAGCTTGCAAGTCGTCTAGAAGAGGCGGCGAATACTATGAAGTCTGTGTTCAGGTTCGCCTTTCCCTTTGAGGGTGGATGTCCTGCTCATCGCCTACTAGTGAACTGCCTAACTATGATCTTGTCATTCCCGCTCTTCTTACTCATGGCATTGACAACCTTCGTTCAACGTGCAAGCTTGCACCTGGTGTGCCCCTAAAGCCTATGCTCGCCAAGCCCACGAAGGCCATTGGCGAAGTCCTTGACCGCTTCGAGGGCAAGCGATTCACGTGTGAATACAAGTATGACGGCGAGCGCGCACAAGTTCACATGCTTGGTGATGGTGCTGTCGGGATATTTAGCAGGAACTCTGAAGATATGAGTAAAAAATATCCTGATCTCGTCGAGCAACTGCCACATGTGGGTGTTTTTCTCTCTCCAGACACGTTCGATTTTTCTAACGCAAATCTAGTGCATTAAACCCGAGACAAAATCGTTCGTTCTCGATTCGGAAGCTGTCGCTATAGACAAGATGACCGGCAAACTTATGCCGTTTCAAGAGTTAAGTAAGCGCAAACGGAAAGACGTCAAAGTCGAAGATATTCAGGTTCGAGTTTGTCTCTTTGCTTTTGATCTTCTTTATTTGAATGGAGAGGTATGCTTAAACGGGCGTCGTTCAACCTAACGATAAACTAACCGTGGTATCAAAGTCGTTGTTGCAAAAGCCGCTGGTCGAGCGTAGAGAACTATTACAACAACATTTCCAAGTTGTTCCAGGAGAATTCGGTTTTGCTAAGTCATCGGATGGTGAGACGACCGAAGAGATTGAAGCCTTTCTCGAAGAGAGCGTCAAGGATGGTTGTGAAGGACTCATGGTGAAAATGCTTGAGAGCGACGAAAGTCACTATGAGCCAAGTCGACGGAGCGTGAACTGGCTGAAGGTATCATAGTCCATTTGAATATATGCCACTTATATTGACTACTTTTCCCAGCTCAAGAAAGATTACCTCGCCGGTGTGGGCGACTCGCTCGACCTAATAGTGGTTGGCGGATACTATGGAAAAGGCAAGCGTACAAATGTTTATGGTGCATTCCTGTTGGCATGCTTCGATGCGGATTCCGAGGAGTATCAGACTGTCTGCAAAATTGGAACTGGGTTCAGCGAAGAGATGTTACAAAGTCACTGGAGCACCCTTCAAGCACTCGAAATGGACAAGCCTCGCGGCGATATCAAGATTGGAGGTGCGAAACCTGACGTGTGGTTTGAGCCCAAGGTTGTCTGGGAAGTCCTTGCAGCTGATCTGAGCTTGAGTCCAATATACACTGCTGCGCAAGGATTGGTAGGCATCCCTCGCTTCAGGGTGGCCGAGCTGATGAGAAAGTGATGGTTACTCAGGTAGAAGAACGTGGCATTTCGTTACGATTCCCTCGATTTATTAGGGTGAGAGACGACAAGTCGGCTGACGATGCAACCGGCCCAGAACAGGTGACGATGCTTCTTATGTTTGTAATAGCGTTCGCACTGAACCATGACTCAGATTGCAGAAATGTATGAACGTCAGGCACTCGCTCATCGGAAAGGCAAGAATGACAAGGGAGGAGATGCAGATGATGGATTCTGGTGATGTGATACATTGAGAGCACACATCCGTTGTACTAGCCAGTAATGCCTGAACGCGCTTATTGCATCAATCGAGCACCGGACGCGAGCAACGCGGTATGCTCACGTCTAAACCAAAACTACTTTGCGTCGGGTTTGCCGAGTTCTTGAAGGGCTTGAGTGACCGAGCTTTCCGGTTGAGCTCCTTGCAAGCCGTATTTCTTTTCACGGCCGCCATAGTACCAGTAGTTGACGAACCGCGCCCCTTGGATAGACTGCGCTATGGCATTGCTTGTGTGACATACGAACAACAGGTAGTTCCGAGGTTGTACTCGCCAAGCTACGGTCAGAATCAGCAACAGTCTTTCTGGGAGCGGGTGACAGAATACTGGCCGAACCGCGTGAAGACCAACCTTGGGGAGGGGGGTCAGCCCAGAAGTCGCAGCACAGGGAGGGGTGAGACGCACGAGTAACAAGCCAGAGTGGCAGTCATAGTGCCGGATATAACCTCTTCGTCCTTGCTCAGATCAGAGATGGCAGCCAAGGGGAGGCCAAAGTTGGCAGCCTGAAAGGAAGATAATGTGACACGATCAACGGAGGAGCGTCAAGGGACTGACCGGTCCCCAAAAATGGGTGCCTAAGGAGACAAGTTATAAAACTGGAAGCGAAAAACTAGAGGGCCGCTGCACATACTGAAGAAGTATTCACGGGCTGCTGGAGACCTGACCCAGGCGAAGAAGGTGGAAGCCATGGCGGGAATAATGGAGACGAACTCGGATGAGGTGTAGGCTGGAAAACAGAGTACCACCATCACGTGATACCGAGGCAAAAGTCGTACACCGTCGCGCGCAGGGGCCGACGGTGTTGAATGCGTTACCCAGCGATGATACGCTCGCGCGTCGGCGTCGTCGTGCACGACGAGGAAGATGTGACGATGTAGCGGGCATGACAAGAGGTCGTTCATGGACTGTGTTCCAAGAATGGCAAGCGGCCTCGAACACGTTGTGTCGAGGACGTGGACCTGCCGGCCATGCACCAAACTGCAGGCAGCGGTTTATCGCTGGGCTGAGATTTTTGCCCTTCCCTCCTTCTTTCCCGCTGACCACAATGCACAATTCGTTCCCCCAGAACCACAATCCAGTCTATCCCTACTACGGTCAGCCTTACCACACCTACATTCCTCCAGGGTACACCCAGCAAGCCTCGCGTCCCTCCTTCCCCACCGCGCAGCCCCCCTACAGCAGCCCTCCCCACAACACGCCACCCGACCCATGGTCCAGAGAAAAGGTCGTGTTCCCCCAGCCCTCCTCTCGCGACACTCCCTTCATACCCCCGAACCCGGACACCCTCGACGCTGGCCACACCCCAAATTCCCGTCTCAAACGCGCCCCCACCGCCAGGCCCAAGCCCGTCTCCGAAAAGCCTCCCCTTAAATCTGCACTGAGGAAGAACGGAGTCAAGCGGTCTGATTCTCTTTCTGCTGTCCCCCTCGAAAGAACGAGGACCAGCTCGAGCGCCCGCCAGCGGTTGGCGCCAACGACTCGCATGCGCACAAACTCCAATCCCTCCTTTCTTCCCGGTAGATACTTCACCTATCTGACATTCGCTGTGCCTCCCTGACCGCTTCTTCCCCTCCATGCCGTCACACCCCAGACCACATGTTTGTTTCGTTTCATGGCACGAACGAACTCCGTCTGGGGAATGTGGCGTATCAGGATACACTTGATGAAATCAAGGAGCACATTATGCCAATGTGGCCCCACGGGGTATCGAGCCAAATGATGTCGCCCCTCTCGTGGCGTGTCACGTTCTCCAGGAATCCATGGAGTGCAACGGGGTCCGATGCCATCATGTGAGCATCCCATACGAGCTTCACAAGACTTGATGATGTTCATGCGCCCATAGCGCAAAGCGAATGATCTCAGAGTTGTTTGCTTGTCTCTGCCGTCGCGTTCGTCTTCTTC
>JBBPKD010000022.1:0-61305 GCA_038089075.1 Singerocomus inundabilis
TCATCGTAGTCCAATCATCGAACAGAAAATACACTGACCTTTCCTTCCTTTTTCTCCTCCTTGTCCTCCGCGGCAGCCGGGGCGGCAGCAGCACCGCCTCCGCTCGCAGCCGCGGGAGCGGCAGCAGCGACAGCACCACCGGCAGGAACCTGTCACAACATGTTATGGTAGACCCGTGACAGGTGACACAAAGACGCACCGACGAGAGCTTGCTAGATCCCTCAGCAATCAACTACGCCCCACGTCCCCAACTCAATCAGCAGACTGATGCCCAAATTTCAGCTCGACGTACAGTATTTATGTCTTTTCCATCAAGCTCGGAAATCAGTTTCTCGAGTCGCTCGTCATCAGCCTCGATACCGACGGCATCAAGGACCCTCCTGACATCGTCAGCAGAAGGAGAGGAGTTACCACCAATCTGAAGGAGAAGGTATGCTGCGATATGACGCATCTACAAACGCTTTGAGACTGGACTTGTCCTACATACCGCGAAATACCCACTTTAGTTGATGCTCAGCTTTGAATGTTTGGACAAGATTACGGGCAGCCACAAATCACTGAGGTAACATGAGCCTACCACATCATCGCCATTCAGTCATAGCACACACCTTTTAATCCTCGAGGGAAGACCTGTGGATTCTAACCGACGATGATGGTGTATTGTCCTTGACTTGCGTCAGACCCCCCACTGCGACCCAAGGTACTGTACAGTTCCATGTCATCAAAGTTCAGCCACAACTTTCTATTTCACACTCCGCTTCACCTACGTGCTGTTATACTCGACGGCCTCTAACCCGCCAACAACACACCATGGTAAGCTTGCCTCCGTCCGGGTATCGTGCTGAGATGCTTATGATCCACTTAGACAGATTCAGCTATTACAGATCCCACCCTCGCCGCTGAGCTCAAGAAGAAGAGAACCTTCCGCACGTTCTCCTACCGTGGTGTTGAGCTTGACAAACTCCTCGACATGTCTAGTGCAGAGGTGCGTTTGACTATTCCAGATTTTTTGATCCTCCTGATGTTTATTTCGTCAGTTCGTCGAAGTATGTATCATATCTCTGTCAATCTCTGTACCAAGCAAATTCCCGTAGCTCGTGCACGCACGCGCTCGTCGCAAGTTCAACCGTGGCCTCAAACGCCGCCCAATGGGTCTCATCAAAAAGCTACGCAAAGCTAAAAAGGAAGCTCCTCCGAATGAGAAACCTGCAGTCGTCAAGACCCACCTCCGGGACATGATCATCGTACCCGAAATGATCGGCAGTGTCGTCGGTATTTACAACGGCAAGGTACTCTTTGATTCATCAGATCGCTGTGTGTCCTGTAGCGATGCATGCCCTTTTCACAGGTTTTCAACTCTGTCGAAATCAAACCTGAGATGACAGGTCACTACCTCGCCGAGTTCTCATGCTCGTACCGGCCCGTAAAGCACGGCCGTCCTGGTGTATGATTCTCCATGACGGTGACATATATTCTAACTAACCACTTTTAGATCGGTGCTACCCACTCGTCTCGATTCATTCCCCTCAAATAGGGGTGTGCTTTTCCTCTTCTGCTCCATGTCTCTTATGTACTGCACATGCTACCACGATTTGTATGCGACATGTGCATTTGAGTGCAGCACCGTCAATTCCTTGTGCTCCTTCATCCAGGCTAGCTTTTGATTCGTTCAAAATGAGTACATTCGAGTGCACGGGTATAATGAGTATACTGCGAAGATAGTCGTCCGTGTCATACTGATAAGTGAAAAAGCGTACGGTAAACTACAGATAATGCGAGATCGAAAAGGGATGCAGAAAGGTGGGGAAAGGCAACAAAAGAAAAAGAAAAAAAAAAGAGTGACGAGTCGGTTGGACAGAAGGCAGATCGTTCAGTAATGGATGGAAGAAAACATGTTCATGGTATTTGTATGATTATGTACGCTGACGAACCATCGTTGCTTGATAACCGTTCGGTGGGATCACTTGTGGAAGCTCGCCGCTGGGTCGTGGAAGTATGTATGAAGATGGTCTTGCACCGGGGGAAGGTGTTGAAGAACCAGTTGCTGATCGCTGCGGAGCAACCCAATCCATGTCCTGTGGTTGCGGGTGTCGGGGTTGTTGTGATTGGATCATTACGGCTCCCTGTGAGAGTGAAGCCGGGTGGACAGGTGACGGGTATGATAACGGTGCATGAACAAGGCCAGGATGAGCGTGCGACGACTGCTGACGACCATTTCGTAACTGATGATCACTCGCAGCCGAATTCAACGTGGGTCGCTCTGGAGGAGGAATCGGTCTGGTCTGGTTGACAAGGTTTGGTGAACTAGGGAATGCCGCCGATGCGGGGGTTCTACCACCTGCCTTCAGCCGCATGTACGTATCGCATTTCTTCAAGAAATCCTTGCTAGGAAGTTCCAAAGTATTCGAAAAGTATTCTTGATCATGGAGTATAGGAAGAAACTCCTCGGGGACGGTGTAGAACTCGTCTTGATTCTCCAACAAGGAAGTCACCACCTTGATCGCTCCGAAGCTCTCGTCGCGAACTGCATCTCGACCTCGCGAGTAGAGGATGCTCGGGCAAATGACAGTTGCAAGATTTGGTAGGTCCATCTTGCTTCCTGTAGACTCATCCATATGTGCAAATGAGGCGACCCATTTCAAGAATACAAAGAGCACTTCCATGGTGTCACGATGGCTCTTCGGAAGGAGAAGTGAGACCATGTGAAGGCAACGCCGGCGTTCCGGTTCTGTGGGAAGCGCTTTACCAAATGTTGGTAAGCCAAGTCAGCCTGGGTGTGCAACAGGAACGTACATTGTGATGCAATTAACAAGCGATGCAGCTTGAATGTCATCAGAGGTTCAGGGAGTTCGCGTAAGAACTTTTTAAGTAGTGCTGCCAACTGCACCGGATTGTCTTGTGTGAGATCAACAGATGATGGGTCGTGGTCGATAGCTTCCGTGAGATCCTTGAGACGTCGAATGTTTCCATTACGACGAAAAATGCCTTCTACAGACATGTCTGCGGGGAGACGATCAATTGACCATCCAAACGGCATGAGAAAAGTACACACCCATCTGTCGCATGGCAGAAACAACGTCGTCAATGAAACTGGGCACTCTCAAAGTCGCACGGGTAGCTCCATGCAAGGAATCCGAGCCTTCTCGCTCAACTAGTAGTTCTAGCGGAACACTGAAAACACCTGAATAAGACAGTCAGCAACTATTCCATGTCAAGTAAGAATGTTTGTACCCTTTTTCTTGACGTTTTTCTTGTCGCCCGCTTTAAATAACTTGTTCCAAAAACCAGCCTTTTTCATTTCTACAAGATCCAAAAGTTCGTCGAGATCGATTTGATCCTTGAGAGGAGACCTTTGCAATGCGAGGAGCGAACAATGTTTGACGATCGCAAGCTCAAGAGCACTGAGTTCGGCAATATGAGGTATCGTACTTTGGCGCGGTAATGAGCGTTGCTGCTCGCGAGCTTGAGCAACCTCCATCAACTGAGGTATATCAGCGAGCGTGATACCGTTGTCTGGGACATGGAGAGGTGCTTCCTCAAGACCGCCTGCGGGAGAGTTAGGTGCGGATTCATCCACAATCTTCACCTCGGTGTTATTGCGAACTAGAGGGGGTCGCCCAGACTGTCCTTGGACATTGGTGTCCAGAGAGCCCGGGGACCGTGGCTGAGCGCGAGATGGTGGAAGTGATGGACTTGATCCAGGCTGTGAAGGCTGCCGACCTGGTATAAGGTTACCAGGAGGGGGGCCCCGCTGAGGTTGCGGTGACTTAATTTCTTGTTGCGAACGTTGCGCACTGAGAGGCTCCGAAGGATGGACTGTCCTGCCAGCAGGACTCTCTACGATGGTGGACCTTTTGGGTAGTCGTGCTGTAGCGGATAGTTTGCGATCCAGATGAACCGATTTCATCCGCATGATGTCACCAGAATTGCGATACGGATCTTGATCTCCACCTTTGGAGTTGGGAGTCGTTGAGCTAGCTAATTTGTGGTAAATCAGCGGGGAGATCTAGTCTAGATGATCCTAGCATGCATACCTGGCGAAAGTGGGACGACACCCTGTTGTTTGAGAACGAGGTACAAACGACGAAGAGCGATATTGAGCAGGAACGCGTACTGTTCCAGACGAGATACCGCTTGGAACCCGCCACGACAGCTAGCATGAGCGTGATCAATGCAGAATACCACGGATGGAACGTCGCCAAACGAGGGTGTCTCCTGGATCGACTCAGCATCATATATAAATATGCTGACGTTGGCGGGCGGTCTGCGCATAGTGGGTGGCTTGTCAGCTTTATCCTTTTCCTTTTCCTTGTCTTTGTCCTCCGCAGCTTTCGGTGGCGTAGGATCCTTCGGCAGTTGAACTGCAGCAACTCTGCCACAGTTACTACATTGCAAACACTGCGAATGCCACCGCTGATATGTCCCCAGTCGAACACAATCCTCCTCCACCGCCTGGGTACACTTTACGCATCGATCTGAGGGCGGATTATTGACGGAGAGTTTTGAGGGTGAGCTGGCCGAAAATGGAGACTCTCCGGCTAGCTCAGGAGCCAGACTCCTAAATCCGTAAGTGACTCCCTGGGTGCCCAGATTGGCACCGATGGCTTGCCCCACCACTTCACCACTACCGCCTTTGATGATCCGACGTGCAGCTGGGTCCCCGCCCTGTACCGCAAGGAGATGTAACTTATCCAAGAAAGAGGGCATCGCTTCCCTGACGCTTTGTTCCCTCTCCAGTTTGAGCGCACCCGTCAGTGCAATGCGGATGAGGATCTTGAGGTAATGGGCTATTCCTGTTACAAGGGCCAACAGTTCTTGCGTCATGCCTATTCGACGCGAGCCTGTTTCTTGCGTACGGGATAGCAGCGTGAAGAGGTCGACGGTTTTTCGACAGAGCATGCGAGCTTCCCGGACATGAGACATCCCTGGCATGTGACGTAAGAAAAATGGCTACAGACATAGGGTCACAACGTACCCCTGAGACCAAGCCTCGCGCAGTGCCACTCGAGATCGTCGATAGTACCGAAAAGGACCTCCACATGAAGAATGAATTTCTCTGCCATCCTGATGGCTTCGAGATATTGCCCATTACTGACTTGCCGTAGCATATCCGATATACACGCAGCACTGGATTCCTCAAAGGCCGAAAGGACGCTGAGAAAGCAACATTAATTCGCCAGGCATACCAATTTCCAGATCACTCACGTCCAGATTCGGTATACCAGCTGCTCCATTCTGACTTGCTTTTCTTTGAGGGAGGCTGGTGTTTCGCGCTTCTCTTCCTCGACGTACGAAGGCTCGAGCTCCGATCCGTCACTTATAGAACTGGTTGACCTCCGCGAAACAACTTTGACGTTCCAGAACTAGGCGGTTCAATAAACGGTCGATCGAGCTGAGCCATACAACGGTACCTTGTTGATCATGTAGCACTCTGGATGCCAGCACTCGTCCCTCATGTTACGATTGATTTCGACAAACTGCTTCAGGATCGCGCTGCTGCAACCAGCGCATTTCGTGGCAAAACGCGTCGAGTAGTGAAAGTGGCAGTACACATCACCATCATGCTCATAGTAGGAATCTTGAGGGCCGAAGAGGGTCGGACATAGGGAGCAAGTAAAGTGTTCCACGTGGTACTTTTTGTCTGAGTCTCGTGCTCAGCACAAGGAGGAGGGTGGAAAGAGAGAGACTGACTGCATGCAGTGATGTAGCTCCCACGCAAAGCAAGGCCACATTTGGCGCAGATGAGGTTCAGACGACGGAAGTAGTCCCTTTCACAAAGAGGTTGTTGCTTGCCGTCTGGGCCATCTATAGGAAAAAACTTTGCGGCGACGACATCACCGCAATCCTGAGGGACAAATGAATGGTGAGAGGGAGCATGCAAAGCAGGACACAGACCAGACACTTGAAACAGTTCAAGTGGAAGACAGTGCCGAGTGCACGGACGAATGCACCCTGCATGGCAAGGCCACACGCTGAGCATGGTCTAGAGAGGACGAGACGAGTGTTTGATGTGTGTGACGGAACGAAGGAGCGGGACTCACGAAGACGACATATTGGAGGTGGCTGAGGAGGTCGAGGTCAGGGGGCCACCCTTGTTGGGGGAACTAGACCCGGAAGAGTTGGAATGACTAGAGGTGTCAGAGGTGGTGCTGTTGCGTCGTGGCCTGTCTGGGAGATGGTCGGAAGCGGGTGTACGGGCAGAATGACGGGAGGGGCTGTTCGGTGAGGCGGGACGACTTGCTGCAAAGAATGGAGGAGAAGGGGCGGGGAGTAGTGGGGGTGTTGGGATGTGATCGTGGGTTGTGGTGGACGTGTAGAGGGTGTCGTCGCTGTAAGGATCGTGCTTTGGGGAGAGGCCATGTCGGGCGATGTCGTGGGCGGGGGCGAAGGCGGGGGTTCTGGTGCGATCGGGGAGGCGGGATGGGCTGGATTTGGGTGCTGAAATCGGGACAGAGGTGGTGGAGAGGGAGAGGTGGTCGTTGCGGAGACGGGCAGCCTCTGAGTCGAACGCCATGAGCGACGAAAACCACGTCCTCTCAAAGCATGTGTGACACCTCCGTCACAACACCCTCCGTCACACACAGGCGATCAGCGTGGTCTCCATTTCAATCTCCGAATTATCTCCGACGGCATCTTTGCACGTCTCTTCGGCATCATCTTCGGCATCTCCTCCTCCTCCTCTGCCGCGCGCATTCGTCGTCCACGTCCCCGTATAAATGCGCGACATGGCCAGCCCAAGTCCGCCATGCATCCATACCACAACCTCGTTCTCCACCGTGGCCCCTCCCGCCTCCTCTGGTTTCTCATCGGTGCAGGCGCCACGACCTACTGGCACTATGCGAGAGACAGTCGTGCCCCACACTTTCCCTGCATGACCCACCACCGTCGCATACAAGACAGTGGCGCCCCCTCCCAGGAGGCTTTGACTTGGCGCACTGAGCGATCGTACCCACAAGCCGGCTGGGAACAAGACAGGGAACGCGTAAGGGAACTCCAGAAACGTGCCGGAGAAACGGTCCGTAGCCCTCTTTACACACTACTCCTTCTCCACACTGACCCTCTTCAGGTCGTCGATCTCTCAGAGTCTACCCTTGATTCCATAGTCGCTGGTGCCGAGGCCCTGAAAGCGGTGCGTGCCCACCTCTGCTCCGCGTCGCCCATTTAATTCTTGGCACAGAAACTCGTCCAGCTCCGTGGGGAGCGTGAGCGTCTTGAGGCTGAAAAAAAAGTCGCCCCACCGGCTGTATAAACAGCTGTATTGCTCCGATTATCTGTAGACAATCACCCCTCGCATCCAAATCCAATTGGATCTTATCTCTCTAGCTACAGTACACCGCTCCATGTCTGTATACATAATAATCCGTCTCATCGTATGCGTCATCGTCATTTCCGCATCCGTGATATTGAACCACATAATTCCGTATCGAACACTCGACGTGTCGAGGACCCTTAAACTAGCGCCCCTTCCTCCACTGGCACGGGTCGAATGTAAGCTGGTCTCTGTGGATCCAACTTGCCTTGTTCCTCCGCTAGACATTGACGAATACAAAATGCATCAATGGGTAAAGATGTACAAATCCAACCAACTCACGCGTCGCATGCCAGAAATAGATGATAAGTCCAACGATAACCACCGCAAATGCAGGAAAATAGAGCCAAAATGGGGAATAGTGCTGCGCCATGCTTGAGGGACCGGGTTCTAACAGCAGAGTATCGACTCACGAATAAGAATAAACCTGCGAATCGATGGTCAGCACCACACTCTCGACAGCCTGTTCAGCGTCACACACCAAATAAGAGTCCATAGAAATCACTCGTGAGAAGACTGATGTTGTAATACGCCGACGATGCAGAGCGGTACAGCAGAGGAGCAGTCGTATACAAGATAAACATGGCTGGGAGGAACAAGTGAGTGGACCACCCCCGATGAGCAAAACGACGCTTACCGGCAGTGTATGCAAGCAAAAATCCGGCTAAGACAGCCAAGTATTAAGTGTCCCGCAATCAGACGGATGCTTGCGGCTTACCAGTCGCACCATTCCATGAAGCTTGCGTCATGGCATAATGTTCTAGTGCAGATGCTTGAACACCATTGATTAATGTTCCCCACATACCCAGCTGCCCAACAACCTGGGACTGAAAAGTCAAGTTTGATCAAACAACACAAAAAATCGCCAACTTCACCTCATAAAGCGGCCTCTTTCTAACGAAAAACTCCTCGGTTGCATTGGCTGGAAAGGAATTTTGTTCAACGACATACCACCTGACCAAACCGTGGCACTTACTGAAACCATACAAAGTCGCACCGACGATCATGAAGGCATCACCCTTGCCCTTGCTCAAAGCAGGGTAGTTCTTGTCCGTGAGCATGTCCGATGAAACGAGCATCCCGAGCCCACCAACGCATACAAGGACACCCTGCGACGTAGACGATCATTACCAATGGCACGACGGAAGGAAACTGTGCTACTGACCAGTATTTGTGTCCAGTGGTATCTGGTACGCATGTATACCCAGCAAAAGAATAAGCATACTGGTATCGCCCAACTGTAAAGAAGAAGTCGGTCTTCGTCAGACAAGTATCAAGAAGACCTACGCATCAAGTAGCATGCACGACAACAAGTCGGTATAATTGTATGCCTAGACAGTCTGTGAATACCATTGTACTCGTCGACTCTCCTGATATGACATACCTTTACGACGAGAAAGTTCCCCTCCACGTCACAAGATGCAAGAATGAAGTCTACAGAGACTATCAGGCCAGGAAAGCAGATGAGTCGGTACACACACATTTCCATCCATCGCGCAAGACCATCAAACCCCACCCTCGTAAACCGTCTGTCAATACGCAAATTGATTAGTTATTCCGACTGGCATGCCCGGAATGTCGCACATTTGTATATAGTGTAGGGGGTGTAGACGATGAATAGCGAGAAATACCTAACGGAGCGAGAGGTTAATATCGTAGCCTAGAGCAAGACCAGATACATACAGAAACCATGTCTGTGTAGTGGGTAAGGACCAGTTCCTGCTGACGAGTTCTGTAGTGGTGACGTTGGTCACCGTTATGCAGAGTGATACCACCTGTCCGGCGATGAGCGAGAAGATGAAACGTTTGGTCCAAAGACTCTTCCAGCGGGCCCAGACGCTATGGCCAAAGGCGCTCAAGGACGAATAGTCGATTGGCGGTCTAACGAAGTTTTGAGACTGACCCTCCTCACCTGGGATTGCCGAGGAGTGGGCAGAGGATGTAGCGTCGTTGGGACACTCCGCTTTGCTGTCCATGGATCGCTGGGACATCGAGAGGACAACGTGGCAGGTTCCTTTTATCGGATGGCTGTGAAAACCAATGGGAACGCCAGGGCCACTCGGGGACGGAGACAGAGACGCGACGCACCCACACCTGTTACGACAAGAAAAATGTGGAGTCTAGCTTCCGTCAAGGGTGTTTACATTTGCCATTATTCAGGGACAGGGCAGGGAAGAACTGCCCAGGGTCCCTGGTACTGGTCTGCATATGTCTCAGACGGTAAAACTAGGGCGAGTGCGAGGAGCGCACAGTCACCACTTTGGAAAGTTCAATACGCCCACTCCCAAATCCATTAAAGTCTATGATCTACAATACAGCACACTAAGTCCTCTCCTGGAAGAACCGCTGCGGCCCCGTCAGCTTATTCATCTCGTCGCCAAGTCAAAGGAATCTTACCTTGAGATGCTTCAGCTGCCAGGTACATGTAAGGACCAGGACCACGATCTGCAACAAGCTGTACCACACTGCCTTTGAGTTGGTCACTTCACTCAAATTGCGAAAATCTGCCTCTCTCTCCCGCTGATACTGCTGCTCACGACGGATGTCCTCCAGCTTTTGGTTCAGATCGCGAACTTTGCCTGCGAGTTCCGACACGTGACTACGATCGCGCTCGACGTCAGGTTTGGTGTTGCCCACGACGATGTCTAGATAAAGCTTAATATGTGTGCTCGACCACCACGACGTGTAATTTGTGGAAAGACATATTTGGTGGTCGCCAGACTCATGGGAGGTAAACGTAAAGCGACTGTCCGGTGGTCCACGAGTCTGGACGACGGAATGTCCAGTCTCCATCTCCTATAACAGTAGTGAGTGAGTGTCTGACAGACCATGTATGCCACGTACCTCCACCTCAACGATGATACCGAGATCTGGCTCCAGGATATAATTTTGGGTCTTTTCCTGCCACTCTAGTGCCCGGTAATGTCCTGAAAAACGGCAGTTAGCTGAATTACCCTGGCAGGTAGTTATTGGAACACATACCCTCCACGACAGTGTCAGAGGGGAGCTCCTCGATAAAACACCGCTTCTCATTCGCGTCGAGGTAAAAGTGAAGAGCGTTTACAATGCTCAAAATATGTAGGGACAGCAAGAAAAAAGCAGCAGAGCAGGATGCGAACATCATGCAGCGGGCAGATGAACGAGGCAATGGAGTCTATGGCACAACGTGAAATGCGACCGGTCACGTGGCTGCTACCTCAGGACTAGTTTCTAGTCTCCTTTTTCTCTCGACGGCATGGCACCCCGGATTCAACCCTCTCTCATCAAGAACAAGGTCAAAAGGCAAGAAGTTTCAGCCAAGCAGAAGAAGGCAAAAAACCAACAAAAGCTTCAAAAACGACTCACTCGAGCCAAAGAGGAGGCCAATGATCCTGTCGCCAAGAAAGTCAGTACGATCACCTCCGTTCCAACGGACATATTTATCGTTCAATTCTACGACAGAAAAGGGTAGCAGAAAATGTTCCCCGTACACTCGACAACTCTCGCGAGTATGATCCCGCTACATTACCATCATCGAAAAGACCCGACGGTGCAACTTCCATACAACTCGACGAATTGAATAGCGACATTGCCTCGGACCCGTTTTCGCGCTACTTCAACTTTGAAGATGATCCGACTGTGCCGCCCAAAGTACTCATCACAACCTCACCCAAACCCTCAAAGTCGACGTATGACTTTTGTGATGAATTGGTTGGTGTCTTTCCTGGGGCGGAGTATATTCGCAGGAAGAAGAGCAAGGGATTCGAGATCGGTCGCATAGCTGGGTGGGCAGCTAGACGAGGGTACAGACACTTGCTCGTGGTGAATGAGGATATGAAGAAGCCGAGTGTGTTGTCTTGTGCGTGCGCCTCATATCATCTGACGATCAGTTAGATGCCATCACACTCGTCTACCTTCCGAATGGACCCGTCGCCTATTTCAAACTTACTTCGATAGAACTGACGAAACAAATCTATGTAGGTTGCTTCCGGTCCTGCCCTTGTGAAAGACTGACTGGTGCGAGGGACACGCGCGAGCAACACCACATGACCCCGAACTTGTTCTGAACAACTTTTCTACCAGTCTTGGACACGCAATTGGACGAATGTTTCAAACATTGTTCCCTCCTCTTCCCGAGTTCCAGGGCAGACAGATAGTAACTCTGCATAACCAGCGTGATTTCTTGTTCTTCCGCAGACACAGGTAAAACATGTCGAACTGTATGTTGCGTTGATCTGATGGTCGACCCGAGATACGCGTTCCGATCTCCAGAGAAGGTTGCTCTACAGGAGATAGGCCCTCGCTTTACGCTGAAATTGAGATGGATAAAGAAGGGACTGCCTGCTGTCCAGAACTTCGGAGCTGCCTCGCTGCCGCTGGAAATTTCAGTGGGCATCGAGGAAGAACCCGTCCACAAGCCTCCATCGGAGGATGTCAGAGATGACAGCGAAACAAAACCAGATGTACCATCCGACCGAAATCCACCAAAGGACAATGATTTCCTATGGCAATGGAAGGTATGTGGTTCGTATTTCACCAGTACCCTAGTCTAATAAACCTCATGAAGCCCGAATTGGAAACGACAAGACGGACATTTTTCCTGTGATTGATAGAAACATACTCTTCATCTGGCGGACGTGGTGCTCGACCGTTCCAAGAATACTTTTTGTAGCTGCTCTCTGAATTTAGAGGATATGTGTGGCGTGAGACATTGAACAACTTGGACCTCAGAGTGCGACAACATCATCTATTGACATGTCTTCAGAAACCCCGTTGCCGTCACCACAGCGGAATGTGAAGCCAAAGGACTATTATTCCAAGTTCACTGTGTGCCAATTAGCTTTACCGTTTTCCTAACCCTTCTCATCCAATGATTGTACCCTAGGCTCGCAAGTCATACACCGAGTACACCGAGTATGTCTTCTCTCAATCCTTTCGAGTACAAGGAGACTGATGTCGCTGGTAGTCCATGTGAGGATGCGTCAAAGGCGTCGCTTGCTTGCATGGACCAGAACGGTTACGACCGGGACAAATGCATGGAATATTTTCAGGCCTACAGGGACTGCAAGCGGGCCTGGGTACGAGTCGTGTCGTCTGGTTAATTCACAGCGCTCGTCTCAGTTTGAATATTCTCTTCCTACAGATTGACCAAAGGCGGGCAGACCGTCAGCGTGGTCGTCAGACGCCGATATGAGAGTTTTACATCTTGACCTTGTGTCGACTACGATTCTGGCCAGCGATAACTAAGTTTTTGTTTTTTTTATGGTCGCGCTCGGTGAGCCTACGTCGTGTGTCCCTTAGGGTCATTCTATAGAGGAACCGAGTCTATATGACACATTTACGCCGTAGATGAGGCCCAGGAATACCACGCTATTTGACCACTGTACCTTGGGCACAGTTAGAAATCTGCAACTCGTTGGCGACCGGGACTTGAGCGTGTAGGTTTGTTGGCGGTGAACTAGGGATGTTTCGGATGACAGACATCCTTCATCTGTGTCTAATAGATAATCCCAAGAGGCATCAGGCTTCAAATTAATCTGTTGTATCTGCGTGGACCGAAAGCCCCTCGAACACATGTTACCCAGACACTAACAGTAGATCCTTGGTCCAGTACGAGTCATCGTTGCCTCTCAGCTCGAACAGGTGAAGACCTAGACACATCCCAACTTCACTCAAAAGATTCATGACTTTTCTGAGCGACGCAAATTATTCGCTGTCTCAACTGGGTTTCACTTCCCGATAGGCCGAAAAATTGCAGTGGAAGCAGCAAGTAATGACTACAAAGAACGAGTTATAGCTGTTGTTGACATTACGAAAACAACTATGACCTATTTACAGCATAGCTTAGGACTCGGGCAAAGGAGGAGGCGCATCTGGCTGCGGAGCAAAGATAATGTTGAGAGGGGGGGTAGTCTGGCTGTCCTCGTTGAGGACAGTGGCAATAATAGAACGGCCAGCAAACGATCGTCCTGCCAGAGCTTTGAGGGCGGTTTGCGCGTCGGAGGCATCAACAAACCTCACGTACACCCTTCCAACTCCGGCAGCCTCGTCCGCACGCTGCGCATCGATAGCGGACTGTTGGCCTGGTTCCCCAAGAGCCCACTTGGACTTATCTTTCTTGACAGGTCGAGGAATGCGGAGATCCTCGACTGGTCCATATCTCGAACATTCTTCTTTGACATCCTCGTAGATATCACCGTACTCTTGGTCATCGACGAGATCATCCGCGGTAACCATGTTCAACATGAGGAGAATCCGTGCATCCAGAGCGTTGCTTTCACCAGCTGGCATGATTGGTCGAGGGATTTCTGGGAATTGGTCATAAGGTAGATTCGGCACCCCGGGCTTTGCACCGACAGAAGCCCTCTGAACGACCAAGTAACGATCCCCAAGCTCCATGCCGTTCAAGCTTTGAATAGCGACATCAGTAACAGTGGCATCGACATATTCGAAGAATGCAAATCCCTGAAGAACACAATAAGACATTACAACAGGTGCTAAGGCAGGAGTGCCAACCTTCGAAGGTCCATTGCCGTTTTCGCGGACGAGGTTGAAGGCTTTAAGCTCCCCGAAGCTTTTCAACAACTCCTGTACCTGCTCTTCATTTAAGTAAGTTGGAAGTCCGCCGACAAACACTTTGTTGATTGAATCTGGGACGTTGGTGGACACGACTCCTGGAACGTGAACGCTAGGCGCAGACATGTCAACACCACCATAGTCTTTAGGTCGACGAATTTTGAGGGGCCCATTAATAAAGATAATGCCATCGAATGCCATGGCTGCTGTAGCATCTTCGGCACTGCGGAACTAGATTTGCTATCACTACGACACGACACAAGAGCAAAAATCGAGTCTTACTTCGACAAAGGCGTAGTTCTTTTCATAGTTGCATTGAACAGCCAGGACAGGATTTCCAGGACCACCTGTACCGATACTCATCTCAATCATCTTGGAGTTGAAGAAGTCGGCCAAGTTCTGTTCGTTCACGTCCGACGTAATGCTACCAATGTATAATCGACGAGATTGCCTTGATAAGTTGGGGTTGCTGCCAATTCCCATGCCAAAAGTTTGTACAGGAATTGGGGGTGGAAGACCAGCAATACCAAGGATGGGCGGGACCTGGGTCCGATTGGCGCCTGGTAAATTGAAAAGCCCTACATACCTAGGGTGTGAGAAATCGGTCATATTGCTTACAGATGCAATGGCCCACCAGTTTGTTTCGCTTGCATGGCTGAATATTGCTCATATCCGGGGGCGTGAACGTCCCATCCCGATGCTTTTCGTTTCCGTTGAGACAACGGAACAGCACCTTCGGGCGTTGGGGACCTTCTTTCAGGAGTGCCAAGTCCATCTCTTCCTCTTGCTCGGCCACCACGACGGTGGGGCGAACCAGCCTCTTCACCACGACCTCGACGATGGGCATGGTCATCATCACGTCGATGATCACGGCGTCGATCTTCATCGTGAGGACGTCTGTGGTCGTCAAAATCTCTTGTGCGTCCACCATGGTCACGGGGAGTTCCACGCCTCTCATCTCGGCGGTACCGGTCTCTGTCTCTGTCCCGGTCTCTGTGACCATCCCGGTCCCTATCCCTATCTCTGTAGTCACGGTCTCTGTGGTGTCCATCGTCATGCCTCCGACGTTCGCGGTCCTCGCGGTACCCGCGGTCAGGGCGGTCTAAATAAAAAGAAGGAAAAGCAGTTTGCGTGAGTAACGTGTGTTGCTGCTGGGGACGGTAGATTGGCGGTGCGAGCGACATCCACGGTAAGGGCTAGCTGACAGAAAAAAGAAAGGAAAACGATCATAGTGCACAGATGCTATGATGCACCATGAGCTCATTGTCGGAAAGGAGAAAAATGAAAAGCGAGCAAACGCGGGGAGAGCCAAGTACCTCTATCGCCTCTCATTGAGTACGAATTGGCGTTTATGGCTACCTGTGAAAACTACTGGATGAACTCTCGACTTACCGACCAAATCTGCCATTTGTGTACTTTTCTGTCTTCCGGTCGTCGAACTGGGAATGTGGTTTGTAGTCAACGACAAAAACTCCGCGCAAGGCCTAGTCGCTGGAAGTGCTGACATCAGCAACGAGACCAACCAGCTCGCTAAGCCTTGGTCTAACCTGCTCTGCTTCGCGCTACCATGCCTACTGATCTGCCTTATGCCGCTGACGCTCAGGTCTCCTTATCTTTTGACGAACTTGAGGTGTGTCTGCCTGATAGCATTCCACAGGCTCTTGGCTAAGCCGTGGCCAGGTGCTGCGCCTGCAATATCAGAGAGAGAGAGCTCAGTCGCATGTCACCGTGCAGACAAAGTTCAACTATGCCTGGGGTTTGGTGAAAAGCCCCATTCGCGAGCACCAAGTAGAGGGTGTCCGCTTACTGCAGGGTGTGTCCTTCCTGCTGTCGCCGGGCCACTGCCGCTGACGTACTGCACACTAAGATATATACCGCACAGAACCTACTCGACGTAGAGAGTGCCTATACTATCTTGCACTCGGGTATTACAAGATGGGTAACTATTCGGATGCGAAGAGTTTCAATGGTTGGTGTCCTTTGTACTCACCCTTGACGGACTGTTCACTGTCAACCGCAGATCTCTTGCTAGAGAAGGAGCCCACCAACCTCCAAGTTCAGAGTTTAGCGTCTCTCATCGAACAGGCTGTCACGAAAGGTTGGTGTTCCTCCTTGTCGGTCATTCAGTCTTGATTGATATTTTTACTTTAGAGGGATATGTTGGAATAGCGCTCGCAGGAGGAATAGCCGCTGTAGGCACGCTTGTCATTGCTGGTCTCATACGGCGAGCAACTCGTAAATGATTTTGCTGCACTGCGTACTAACGCGCCGTCTTATTTTATATGCTTGCATTGTTCATTTGTTGTCTACACTACATCCCAAAATACTACCTTCAATTCCTGACTTATTGTATTCTGTTATTCCGTTTTGCATTGGATATCACAAACAGGTCCCAGAATTGACAGTGCAAGATATGTCAACGCTAGTATGCTTGACACGGCAATAGATAGCTGCATTAAGTTATACGATCGTCCCCATGTGACAGCAGATGATCCACTTTTTCAATGCAGGCGTGATACAGATACGTGGGTAGAGAGCAAAGATACATCTGAAGTTGGTCGTGTACTCGGTGAAGAGTGCTGTATGGGCGAAAAACCGTGGTTTCTATCAAGGGGTGGTGTTGTTTATCGTGTTTCGCCATAAGAGTCGCGTGTCACGTAGGAAGAAAATTGGCTAAGATGGTACTGAGCCGCAGTATGCTATAAATCCCCATTAACTTACCTGCTTGAGCGTTCATTTGTGCAGTAGTAAGCTATGCGACAATCAAGATTATGCATATCAGTAATCTCGAGACTTCGGGCTCACCTTGAACGAGGCTAAACCGATGAACAAGAATGATATGCACACCCCAACTTCGAAAATTAACCATACACATGCCCAGACTAGAGTGCTGAGTGAGATGGTCAACCACACATGCATGGGTACTCTTACAATGAGCAGAGATACGGGGGAACATGATGTTGAACTGTGTACAATCGGAGTCGTTGACTTTGCGAAAGAATTTATCGTCCGCAATGTCCCCTACGAACAAATATTATGCGAAGCCGTGACGGTGAGAACGCTACTCACAAACAACGAAGAAAACACTGCAGAGGTGAGTCAGAACGACTACAAATGAGAGTAGAAGACGCTAACTTCATGACGCCAACGAATAAACAGTACCACCTTAGCGCCTGGCTATGGGAAGGTGAGCAATACGCGGGCAGCGCACTTGACAATCACCTACGCGTGGCTAATGAACCAGAAACCAACCAGAAGTCCCTCGTAGAGAAGTGTGAGCAGTATGGTCCTTCAGCTAGTAAGCTGACCAGGTGAGCCAAAAACGATGTTATTTACTTACAGTTTATCGCGAACGAGGACAAGTGGGGTAACCAATCCAAGGCCAAGAACGAAACTGAGTATTTTGGCCACTAGGGTATTAAAACCACCCAACATGAACACACCACCAAAAATGGTAGAACCTAGGTATCCCGCAGGTAATATTATCATTGGTTTACCACCTTCCACGAGGGTTGCCCCGCCCAGGTAAGGATCGATGGTAACAGATAATATCGTTCCGCCAGTCAGAATTGCCTGACGAACGAGGTCGATTCAAATACAAGGTGAGGGCGATGTACAATGAGCATTATGGCAGACAACCCACTGCGATTATATGACAAAGCTCGTGCCAACCGATGGTAAATAGCTTGAGTGGATTGATTAGCGTCCGAGCGCCGGGGATATTCCATAACCCGAAGATGACGACTGCATACACGACTGTCTGAAGTGCAGATAAGGTGTTAATCGAGTCCAGCGTGTACCCGCTTGCTTTACATACGACGTATAAAACGACTACCTAAACAGGTGTGACTTGGTGAGTGCTGTACTGACGGTTCGGGTTGCATCGATGGTAATGTACGAACCTGGTCATGCGTCGGGGACAACGGCGGGGTGTACGGCGGGGTGGGTAATACTCCTGCTGGGGGCCCTGCGGGTGATGCCGTAGACATGGAACTGCCGCTGGGTTCCAGAGGGGAATAAAAGGAGAAAAAGAGTAAAAGTTTGGATCGGGAAAAGATGGAGTTTTGAACACGCGAAGGTGTGCAGGAAAGCTCCTCGTGCAGACCTCAAGGTCGAACGCAAGACGAGGCGAACAAAGTCCCACATGTTGCCGCGGCCCCGCTTTCCAAAACCGGAAGGACCGTCTGGCGCGTCAGTCACGTGCAAAACGCGTTGATTACTTTTTTTGGAACTCCGCCTTGAAGACTCGATAAATAGCGCCGTATCAAGGATGCCCGCTCGCACTGCTATTCTCACCTCCCCATCTTTTCGATCGCCTTGCACTGTTGAAACATGGTAGGTACGGCTACATTTCCCTGTCATCTCCTGACTGATCTACGTGAAAACAGTCTGGAAAAGGAAAGGCGTAAGTTTACCCTGGTCTTATGTCGAATGTGCAGGCGCTTATGCGAGACTCAGTGGAAAGTCGTCCTCTGGAAAAACGGGCGGTGACCCGAAGTCCCAGTCCCGCTCGTCGAAAGCTGGCCTGCAATTCCCCGTCGGTCGTGTTCACAGGCTCTTGAAGAAGGGCAACTATGCTCAGCGTGTTGGAGCAGGAGCGCCTGGTATGTTCAAGGTGACAGTAGTGAACCTGAATCTCACAATCACCAAGTATATCTTGCTGCTGTACTCGAGTACCTGGCGGCAGAGATTCTCGAGTTGGCGGGTAATGCTGCTCGTGATAACAAGGTATTACCTTTCGCGCTGAATTCCAGACGTATATGGCTTACCTGTTTAGAAACAACGTATTGTGCCTCGGCATCTTCAGCTCGCCATCCGAAACGATGAGGAGTAGGTATCTCGTATGATTGAAGCTCGTTTCTGATGATGGCCGCAGGTTGAACAAGCTTCTAGGAGCTGTTATCATCAGTCAAGGTGGTGTTGTGCCATTTATCAATCCAGAACTCCTGCCATCGAAATCCAACAAAGGGAAGAAGGACGGTGCTTCGCAGGAAGTCTAGATGTAGCTTTGCTTCTAGGATTGTGTGTACTCCCGTTTTGTATCATTGTACCTTGTCGTTTTAATTTACGCTATGTCTCGTGTAACTATCCCTCTGGAGTCACTTGGGTCATGGCCATTATATCTTGGCTGTCATAATGCTAACATAACACAGCATACATGAAATGTGCACATAAGTAGTCCGACTTGAAGCAAGCCACATATTGTTGGCACACCACCCTTAATCAACTACTATTTGTCCACCACCTCGTCCTCAGCATCGCTCGCCATAGTTCTTCGGGACAACCCACCTGGAGCACGCCCGGTAGTTCTCTTTAAATCCGCCCCTCCGTCCGCGGCTAGACGGGACGTTCCTCCGGACAGTCTTTTAACGCTTGTAGGCGGAGGTGATGCCGCAGCCGAGCGGTTATTGAAGTTAGCAATCATACCACTCACACCGCTGCCCTGTTGAACTCGCGGTCCCCTCGACAAACGGGGTCCACGAACCGCTCCCTGTCCTGACGTATGCCTCGTTAACCCTGACTTGGCACTCGTCAAAGGCTGGCCCTCAACAGCAGATTCACCGCTGGTAGCAACAGACGGTGAAGGACTGCGTGCTTGAATCGGAAGTCCACTTCCAGAACGGAAGGCTGAATTACGCCTGAGCGTTTTGATAGGATTCTGGGGCGGAGAGGGGGTCACTGCAACTGTGGGATAGGAAATTGGCTTTTCTTCTGCAATTGGAGGCGATGCGGCCTCTGGGGCAGATATGGGCCGCACAACCGATGCATCATCGACTTCGGGGGGTGGTTCTCTGAAGGTCGGACGAGGTGGCGTGTCATCTGTCTCAGGAGGTGGTTCACTGAGGGCAGGAGCGACAGATCCGTCCTCTCGTGTTGTAGGTTCTGTGACACGAGATTCTGGTGCAGGAGATTCGACCGATTCCAGTTCAGCAGCAGGAATCGCAGGTCCTTCAGTTTTCGCCGTCAGAGGCGAAGCTGGTGCGACTATCTCACTTTGAGGTTGCGGGGAAGCAAGCCTTTGAGTAGCCTGCTGAGCGGCGAGGAGTTCTCTGGTCGGGGCGCCCACAGAAATCCTGGCACGGCTCGTCCGCATATCGACCGGGGCGGTACGTTTCCTAACTGGTACACGTCGTTCTGATTCACGTTGTTTTTTAGCAATCGTCGGTGGCAAAACGCCCTCGAAATTCTTCAGTAGGTCAAGGAACAACACTTGGGGGTAGTCTGAGTATCAAACAGGAACGCAGGAACGAACCACTTACGCGTGGGATGACGATCTTGGATGGATAGTTCGGTCTCAACCTTGGGCCGAATGATTGCTAAGAAATAACACAAGTTAACAACAGGTAAATTGAGTTTCATAAGAAGGGCTTACTGCGACCAATTGACAATGCAAGTTTTGTCATGTAAATGTCAGCTAGTTCTTCAGCAGTAGTAGACGCTATCAAGGCGCGGAGATGCATCACCAGGGCATTCAGAACATAAAGGTGGACTTTAGGAAGTCGTTGAAGGGCCATTTGCAAGTCTTGCAAGTGCTGTTCTTCAGACAGTTCACCGTCTGCCTTGGCCGCAGAACCCACCGTCGGGTATAACTTCCTTATGTCGTCCCAGCCCTCCCACAATGCTAGGGGAGGATCGAGTTCCAAAGCCCATAACTTGACGCATCCAGCGAGAACAGGAGCATCGTACTTGGCAAGCATCTCGGAAGAAAACGGCTGCCCAGGCGGAACAGCATTAAGTGCTTCCCTGAGGTGGTGAAGGGCCGGAAGGGGCACGTCATAAATCCAGACCTTGCGTTTTTCTGGACACAATAGATCAAACCACAATGACATCGGGTTGTTTTAATAGCTCACCATCATCGCTAGACAATCTTGTGTATGATTCCGTTAGGCCGTCCAGCAAGGCAGTAAAAACAGGAGGAATAATTTCCTTCTTTTCCTCGCCGGAAGTGAGAACGCTCCAGCCACCTTCTGCCCACTTGCGAAGATCAATGCCGAAAACGACATCAGACTCGTCGTGAGCAACAGACTCGTATAACTGAGGCACAGGACGGAAGGGGCCAGTGCGGTAGCGCTCCATAAGCGCGGTCAAGTCGGAATCCGGCTGGTATGATGCTATGAGCGTTGCCGATTTCTCCAGAGTTGGCTCGAACGCCTTCGGTAGATTAGCCAGGGTTCCCTGATATTGAAGTAGGACTATAATGTAAGATAACGAATTTAACGCGAATCCAGCAAGAGATAAGAGTTACACACCGGTCTTGACTGCTGCAAGGCGTTCCAACTCCCACTTCTGGAGTGTCTTTAGCATCTCCTCGATTCTCTCCTCCAAACCGAGCCGTTGCCTATCAAGTTTCCTCACCGAAACACGATACAATCTATCAGCTTCATCAGCCTCACTGCGAAGCCTAACGTGCACTGGCTCATTCTGGGAATTAGCATTGAGAGCCTTAGTTACAACGTTGACCAGATCGCCAGAACGCTTTAACAAATTATCCGTGATCTGGTTTCTCTTCCCCGGAGTGGCTGAAATCTCGGATGATTTGCCGTCAAGGTCAAATGCCTGTCGGGTAATGGGATGAGGATCGCGGAAACATGCATACGGCAACTAACTTTGGGTCGGAATTGATAATATGCATCATCGGTATGTTCAAACTGGTTCCCAAACTCGCCAACCCTGCGGAGGAGACCATCTCTTTCTGTGAGATCTCTTGCACCCTCCTCTGCCAAGTCAATATTGCCACCAAAGCCAGGTACGTTCTTATTTAGCCATTCAACAAACTCTGAGCCCGAGAAACAGTCGGGATATTCTCCAATGAGTGGAAAACGGATGGGTCTGAGAGGCAGCTCGGCAGCAGCACGCATGAGCAGATTAGACACAGCTGACGGTGATAAAGATAAGCCAGCCAAAAGAATTGGGGTGGGGGGAAGTGGTGCCGTAGATGGGACCAATGTGGACGATGAAGTCTCTGCTTTCGAGGGGGGCAACGGTGGCGACATGGGGGGAGGGGACGACGCAAGGACGGGGGAGTGTGGCTCAATGGCTCTGCCCTTACCCTTGCTGACTTTCGGCGACCCTTCTTCCTTTTCGTCAGGAACTTCATGTGTTGCATTGGACATGGCAGTAGACGCAGTGGATGCGACGGCCTTGCGCTGGATCTCTTTGAATCGTTGTGCAATACGCTCAGAAACAGTAGCCGAGCGCTGGGGTGTACGGGCGTCACGCGGTGTGAGCCGTGGAGAAGAAGTGTAGTGATCGCCCAAATCATTATTAGGCGCAAAT
Organism: Singerocomus inundabilis; assembly: GCA_038089075.1. Classification (NCBI taxonomy): domain Eukaryota; kingdom Fungi; phylum Basidiomycota; class Agaricomycetes; order Boletales; family Boletaceae; genus Singerocomus; species Singerocomus inundabilis. Next base: position 22,142 of record JBBPKD010000022.1, read on the forward strand.
TTGGCACTATTGACGTGTTAGCTTACACGGGATGGACAAGAGTTACCCATACTCGTCCTCGGCTTCGTCCGCTCGACGTGTTTTTGCTAGGTAAGCATTTCTCAACTTGATGGCCTGTAGATAGAGAGCTGGAGTGGCGAAAGAGAAGATATGGAGGAAGGAACACACCTCTTTCTGGGCATCCTCATAGTAACGCAACCAATTACTAAAAGCAGTCGCCTTACGTGAAGAGAGCCGCTCCTGTTTGGCAGGGGTTGGAGGAGGCCTATGCAAATACATGAACATGATTACCTTGTAGCTTTGAGCCCAGACACTGAATGGCTCAACAACAAGTGTCTGAAGGTCCTTGGCAATATCTCTGTGGATCTGACCCTGAGCCTTGGACTCTGCCTCGAGTCCACGGAATGTCACGAGCAGGGAAGCTCCATCATCTCTGTCAAAACCGACTTTGAAAGGCAGTTATGAAGCCAGAACCTGCGGTGAAAATGGGGACATACTCCGAGAGTTGATCGCGGACGGGTTGAGCAAGGCTGCCGCAAGTTGATGCTCTGCGCTTGCACGCGCCTGCGCATACGTGAAGACTGGATCATATAGAACGGTGAATATACGTACTCGTATGAATGCGACAATCTCGTCGTTCTCGGCGACCCCCTGGGGCGAGTGGATAAGCTGCGAGCACGACGAGGTTGAGGAGGCATACCTGCTCGAGCTTGCTGTAGAGAACTTCGAGACCCCTGCGGTAGTCCTGGGTCCAAAACGAATTGGTGAACGTCAACGGGAGGGAGAGGATCGCCATGGGCGCTGCCAAGAGTGGATGTGTGTGGTCAGTCTCCAAGCTGGCTTTTGGCCCAAGGCCTTGCTCGGGTATTGCCGACTATTCTCGACCGCCTATTTTTTGGGCTGACCGGGTTTACCTTGTGCTCGTTTGCCAATGGGTCATGTCCCGCACAGACTCTACTCGACCGCCTCCAAGGTCGCCATTTCTGCGGCCCATTTAAATCACTTTCCTCCAAAAGAGGCCATCGTCAGGAAGGCTGGTAAAGTCGTATTCGATCCACAGTCCTGGGCTGCACTACAACCACCACCCCCGTCTGCCCTGACCGCATTTTCACATCGCATCGGCCTAGGTTCGATAGTGGACTCTCCAGACACCATTCGACGCGCATGCACCCACAAATCTTTTGTCAACCTTCACGTTAAATACTACCCCTCTAGTCCAGTCCCTGCAACGAATGCACACCTAGCAGCATTGGGCAACTCCCTCATGGGCCTCTTCGCCTCAGAATACCTCCACGCGTCATACCCCCATCTCCCAACCCGTGTTCTCAAGGCTGCAGTCAGTGCTCATGTGGGTCCCCTGACTTGCGCCAGCGTGGCCCAGGAGATGGGCGCTACCCCTCTTTTACGCTGGCATAGACAAGTCCGTTCATCGATCATGTCCCAGCTTGATCGCACTGACCTTCTGTTTCTAGCAATCAACGCCCACGTCGCCTCCCCTTTTGCACTCTGATGCACTTGCCTCAATACCCCGCGCGTTGACAGCACTAGTGTACCAAGAGAGGTCACTCTCGAATGCTCGCAAATTCGTCCACTCGTTCTTCCTAAATCGCCAAGTCGACTTGCGGACAATGTTAAAATTCCGAGATCCAAAACGCGCTTTGATGGAGACTGTCGCGAAGTTTGGTAGGGAACGACCAAAGTCAAGGTGAAAGCATCTTCGGCTCGATCGTGCTACCGCCAGGGTGCTCATCCTTGTTCTTAAGACTTTTGAAGGAAACAGGTCGGTTTTCAAACTCACCAATATTCGTTGTTGGGGTATATTCCGGGGCAGACAAACTTGGCGAAAGCTTTGGTAGTTCACTAAAAATGGCCGAGTACAGAGTATGTCGTCAGCCCTGTTTGATTAAATACGGATCGTTGAGACTTTGCATAGGCTGCCGAAGATGCATTGCATCGGTTATACCTCACGAGGACCCCGTCTGACGTTCTCCGACTCCCTTCGTCGACTTTTAATCCCCAGAGTAACATTTACAAGTCCAGTCTTGTGGTGGACTACACCCCAGGTGCCCTTGGTGAGGCTGAGATCTTGTATGCCAGTTCCGGTCGTAGCGGGATTGTCGTTCCCAAGCGGCCTTCAACGGAGGAGTTGACAAGCAGGAAGGGCTGATGTATTATATTTCTGTGGTTAATTGCACGCTGGCTCTCAAGATGCCTTAGGAACATGGGAAAGACTCGGCAGAAGATGAATGACCAACTGCATGGTGAGATGCTAGCTCGCGCAAGACTAACAATGGGTAGAGTCGACAAGTCTGAAGCGGTTGTTTCCCTAATTACTATTTCTCTACCTCTGCAGCAGTCACAAATTGTCAACAACGAATTCAAACTCTGTGCCTGACAAGAAGTTTCCTTGAGCTATGGGTGGTATGTATGCATCTGACTTAAGGGCACCTTGCCCAGATCACAGGGGCTATTTGTGATGCCAGATGCGATGTGCAACTTGAGCTGTGAGCATAGGACATAAGACTTACTGGCAATGCATATTTTCCAAGCACCCCAGAGTCTGCTGAACCATGTCCTGTTTGCTCGGGCAGGATGGTGGGCCCATTGCCTCTGTGAGTTTAGCAACAATGGCGGGGGTCACCCTTGAGGGGATAAATTCGCACTCAAGAGAGCTGCATTGTTCAAACTTTGCGGACATTAACACGTGGTGTGGCAGGACAACTTGGAATTACTACAGACGGGACGGTGCAAATATGTCGTATGCTAGTGGAGTTTTATAGCATAAGTAGGGGGGACATGGGATATAATCAGTCTGTAAAAACGGTGCTTGTAACTATGCATGGGTCACCATCGATCATGACGGAAAGTATGGAAACGTAGCATTCCAAGGCGGCCTCGAGGTCTGTCATCGTCTTCATCTTCGTCTTCCGCTTCCTTTCCATCGCTCTCAGAGCCTGGAATCGTTCTTGTGACCCCATCCCAGTGGACATCAGTTACCGATTCCCTCAAACCCTTCACATCGTAATCACTAACGTACGTACATTCTTTGAAGACGACCCGAAGAAGACCATAACCTTCTGCTTGCCGATTGGAGAGAGCGTCATAGAGACATGGCACACTACAGGAGCAATCGCTGGGATTGCCCTGTGACCGACCGTAGCACCTTTTGGAAAAATTCACGTTGTGGAGTTCCAATTCCTCCAAGGCGGGTGCAAATGCGTGACCTAAACCCGATTGACTTCCACCCTTGTTCTTCGGGTGATGGTGAGGAGCAAGGGAAAGCACTCGAACCAAACCCTGCAAGTTAAGTTCCGATAGGCTAATGTGCCGCAACTCCTGAAGGTGACCTAGTGCTTTTTGCCAAAAGACTGATGACAAGATGGTCCCCATATCAAAGCCAAAGTGAGCACTTTGAAGGTTGGTCAGGGACATGCTGCCATAAACGCTTCCTACGAGATCCTCGCGATCCCTCGACAATGACGTCCGCAGGACAATGTCAACCTTTAGTGGGATATTACAATCCCAATCCTCGCATAGCTGACCCAAGTCATAAGAAGTTGTGAATGCTGAGAACGCACGACGACCAGAATCACGTTCGACTGTGCTAAAAATGAAGCCTACTGTCGCCGATGATGCTTCGATAAAGGAGGTACGGATAACGGGAACGATGGTAGGTCCCTGGTGATTGGATGCAATGAACCGTTTCGCAAGAAGGGGGTAAAGTGGGGTGTAATCCTCGGCGTCAGCTTCCAGACAACACCGCAGTCTGATCTCTGTCTTCACCGGGGTATCAAAAAAAGATAGAAGCAGGACAACTGTAGAGAGTGGTGCAATGATTGAAAGACGTGACAGCTGAGGGAAAGAGAGCTTCTTCGAGGCTTCAAAAAACTGGCCAGCAGGATTTCCGCGAACGCTTGGGAGAGCATTCTCAAGATGTAGATGTGCGAGGTCCTGCATGCGGCTGAGTATGACCTCGAGCTCTGCAAGTGTTGGTTGAGAGGAGGTACAGATATCGCGCAGCCTGAGGGATGTTAGACCGCGAAGAGTTGGAGAGGTCAGTGGGATCGCGTAATTTATGAGCTCTAGCTTGCGAAGGGTCGGAGTATCTCGATCGAACAAAACTGTTGGAATCAGAGCGGGCTCGTTGAAGTGGTTGGATCTTTCTACCGAAATCTGCAAACTCCGGAGCAGGGGAGCGGGTGAAGCAAAAAAAGGAAGAATTTGCTCGGCTTCCTGGCGTGTTAATCGTATGGAGAGATACTGAACACGATCCGCTCGAAACGCCACTTTTCTCAAAAGGTCCGTGTCCCTCCACTGCTTTGGATATTCGGAGTCCACGGAAACGTTCAGCGGTGCGGACATTGAACGAGCGAGTAACTCGTCTGTCCAGCGTTGCGAAGACACGAACAGGAATGACCAGAGAGTCGAACAATTCAATGCCACATCCCGCCAATGGCGGCAGACATAGGAGATGTTGACCCAATCTGGTACGCGGTATCCTGGGTATCGGCTTTGTTGATGGATGCGAGCGCAATGGATGAATATGGATGCGAGGATCTCCGGTGGGAGACGAGAAATGGACGAGAAGGAATTCCTCTGAGTGCGGAGGTTGGACAACGCCAAGGTCAATGCAGCAATTTCCTCGTCGAGGCGCGCCTGAGCCTGGATGGACTCGGACACGTTTGACGAAGCCGGTATCGATGGAACCACACTATTGGCACCTGCAATCGGTGAGGATATCGAAACCATCGTGAGGCAAGCCTAACAGGGTCGAACGACAGGGACGCTCGTAACTGGCTCGAACGCTGAGTATGAGCACTGGCTGGAATCTCGTGCCAGACGTGCATAGTACTAGGACTTACAGTTTGTAAGATGGCCCGATACGGTCGATCAAACGAGTCCAGGATGGAACCTGACACAGCTGCTAGAAAGTCAGACTAGCGAGTACTGTTGGTTATAGACAGCGATAGATAAAACGAGCAGTATTTGGAGAGCCAGTGGGGGAAAGTCACAAAGCTACAAATACATAAGGGACAGTAACAAGAATTTGGATATTGGAGCCAACCGGCAGCGCCATCGACACAGGAAATCGTACCCGTGCACGGGACAATGTCTGTACCCACAGATTCAAGCTCTAGAGACTAGCTAGCATGATATTGAGTCCTCGGTGCTATCTCTAGTAGACACAATAGCCTGTCATCATGGTAAACTTTAAAGGGCTATGCCAGGACTTTCTTCTGATGCTGCATCCCTACGCACCCTCCATTTCTGATATAGAGGCAATCGCCGAGAAGGATGCTGTCAGGAGCCAAAGCTTTGGTTTGTCGTGTTTCTCCACTACTAGCGGAGCACCCCTAACACCTGTCACTCTCGGTCCAAGCGTGTAGAGCCACCCCAGTGATAGCAGTGTGCCTGCACATCTAGCAGATCCTTGACACGGTACTCTTGCGTGTGGTGTCTGTCTGAACCTTGATCTGACATCGGAATGGCACTGACACCCGCATTTGGGCCATGGGTCACCGGTACTTGGATATTATCTTGGCATGATTTGCTTTGATCCGTCACCGATCCAGCACGACGCACCTCGAGAGGGAATGTGTGGTTTCAGCACGGATCTCAGTAGCACACCTTGACCAAGAGAGCAGAGTCTGTCATTTTTCTTGGGCGAGCAAGGCGACTGGCTGCACGGAGTAGAAACGACAGACTCACCGTTCTCGTGGCATGACACATGGTGAGAACACGGGTGTTCGAGAGGACGATCAACATTCTTGCTGCCACGCTGGGGATGAGCTCCCACTGGCCCATTATTATTCTTGACCAAGGAACTCGACCTGGGGATTATCCACACAGCAGGGCGCCCCGCAAGGCATTCGCTATCAGGTTTACATTCGCACATTCAAGACGCCGCCCAGCTTATGACACATCCACCTCCTCGTTGGACCGCTTGCATGCATGCAGTCTCAAGGTTGCGGATCTGTCTGTCTGGCTGTGAAAATTCGCCTTCGCCTCCCATGGGAGTCAGGGAAATAAGCCGTAAGCAAGACTGAACCTTTCCGAATGGTGGGAGCATGAAAAATGATTAACCATTTCCGGTGGATTTTAACCGACGTTTGAGTAAGTGATTGTTACCATTGTCCCCCATGTCAGTATCGCAAGATAAAGCCCTAGGAGAGCTTCCAGGACCCAAACCCGCGCCGGTAACGTCAAGTGTCTCCTCAACAGCGGCAAAGACAATCCTCGTGGCGTTTGCAGCCCTTGCGATTACGTTTTTCGCAGGGATCACCCATTATCGGCTCTGGCAAGGCTGCACCCACAGCCCATATCTCAACGCTGCTAGCGACGGTTTATGTCCTCAGGCGCCTGAACTGATCCCGGTGAAGAACAACGCACTATGGGAGTCCCTAACCGAAATTTATGGGACCGAGGCGTTCCGCTTGAGAGCAGTTGACTGGCTCTCTGGTGCAGTCCAAATCCCGTGAGTCTGGCGGTAGCCTGTTGCAGTATGCATAGCTCACGCACGAATAAAAGCACTGAATCTTACGATCAAATGAGTCCAGTGGGGGTAGACCGGCGCTGGGAGAAATTTACCGTGTTCCATGAGTATCTCGTCAAGTCGTTCCCCCTGGTGTACGTTTTGAATTGAACCATCGCGGATGCAAAATTGACCTCTGCCATTAGGCATTCGACCCTCGAATTGACAAAAGTCAACACTTACGGACTAATTTTCGTGTGGAAGGGTTCAGATACTACTCTGAAGCCCCTGCTCCTAGCCGGACATCAAGGTATGAACAAGCGACACCACCGTTGCTTTTGATTTCACCACGTTTCTCTAGATGTCGTCCCAGTGGAACCTACGACATATGATGCTTGGACCCATCCTCCTTTCTCGGGTTACTTTGATGGTCTGTTGCCAAGAGTTCCCTTATATCATCGTTGATATGGATGTCATCACAGGCAACTTGATCTGGGGACGAGGTAGCGTGGACGACAAGAGCGGACTGATCGGCATACTGTAAGATTCCTTGGTGACTATCTCGTCCGATGTTGTCGAGTGTAGCAGGTCGGCGATGGAGACTATGTTGGAGAATGGCTATCAGCCAACGCGGACGGTGGTGCTCGCCTCGGGGTTTGACGAGGAGAGAGGTGGAACATATGTAGGGTGGACTCGATGAAACGTGTCTGGCACTGTTGACGTTCGATAGGGCGCACAAACATTGGCATCAGAGCTGCTAGAGATGTATGGCGAAAATGGGTATGCTATGTTGGTTGACGAGGGAGGTGAGCTAGACGATCCTAATAGTGAGTGATGGACTGCTCACACAGTGTTGTAGCTGGCTTCGGAGAGGAGTATGGGCGAGTCATTGCTACTCCTGGTATCGCAGAGAAGGGTTCAGTTGATGTCATGATCGAGGTTACTACGCCGGGGGGACATTCTAGCTTGCCCCCTCCTCATACGGTCAGCACTAGACGCTCGACTGTTCAGCGTACTGACTGTCCACTGGTTACAGAGCATTGGTTTACTGGCAGAGTTGCTCGTAGCCATTGAAAGAAATCCTTTTAATGCTCATCTGGTGAGTGCATTACGGCATGCTGTCTGATTGTGATGATGATGATTCCTCAGGTGCGAGGTTCACCAATGTACAAGCATTTCCAGTGTTTGGCGCGATATGCACCGGACCTATCAAACACACTGAGGAGGAACATTATCGATGCTGAGCACTCTGACAAGGCTTTGCGATTCGCAGAAAACGTGCTATTTCGAGATGCGACAATTAAGAATCTCGTGGGTACAACTCAAGCGATCGATCTTGTTCACGGAGGTGTGAAGGTCAATGCACTTCCGGAACGTGCTTATGCTGTCATTAACCATCGTATTTCGGTTGAAAGGCAAGAGAGTTACCAGATAATTGTCGACACGTGCTAACTATGAATGATCAGTTCTGTGGATGCTACGCGTGATCGCGATGCTCAGTTGCTCAGGCCACTTGCACGCGAGTATAATTTGTCGTACGCGATGTTTGAGACCAACGTGGATCGGAATACGAACACGACAACTCGCGGCACAGTGACGCTTTCTACTGCATTCGAAAGTGGGCTCGAGCCTGCACCGGTTACACCCGTTGAGGGGGACGCGGCGCCTTACCGGCTGTTGTCAGGGAGTATCAAGGCTGCCTATAACTCTCACCGGGCCGTTTCTAGGAATGAGCAGATCATCGTGAGCCCTGGGATAATGTCTGGAAATACTGGTGGGTAGACCTGTCCTCCAAATGATCGAGCTAACGAACGGGATTCAGACACTAAGTTCTACTGGCAGTTGACTCCGCACATATTCCGCTACAGCCATACCGAGGGATCCGTGGGAGGGGTCCCCCTTCCGGGCTTGCACACGGTCAACGAGGGTGAGCACCTTGGACGAGAGCGAGCGTGTCTGACATGCATGACAGCGATATCTGCCTCAAATTTCGTTGAGATGGTCCGGTTCTTTGCGGTGTTGATCATGAACGCGGACGAGGAGGCCCTCTAAGATATTGACATTATCGGCGTACACGCTTATTTTTAGTCGTGGGCTCACGAAACACGAATATATTACATAAACACTTAGTTTTCCTAAAGACGTCTGGCTCAGTCCCTCTTTCTCACCGTTCCTCGTGCTCCTCCTCCTTCGCTCGTTGTCATGCACATCCACGCCCTCGTCGCTCTTTTTGCCCTCCTCGCCAACGTCGACGCCAACGACCGCCATGCACGCATCGTTAAACGGCAGTCCGTATTCTCCCCCGTTGCATCCATGTCTTCTTCTGCCTCGTTTCCTTCTTCTGTCTCGGGGACCGTCTCTGCCTCCTCCGCCTCTGCCTCCTCCGTCAATTCCACCTCGGTTTCTCCTGTCCCAACGACGCCAGTTGGAACCACGATCCCCCCGCTCAGCCAGATCACTTCTGGCATGGCTACCCCATCCACTCTCCCCGTCACCGCAACTTATCCTGCAGGAGCATCTCCCCCCATCTCTGGCGCCCCATCGTTGCCGACCCCTTGTGAGTCTACATCGTCTTCCTCCACCCCATCTCACTCCTTGCAGTCGTCTTTATTGCCAATCAGTGGCCGACTCAGGACCAGATCGCTCCCACCAGTACGTCCCCACTCCCATCTCATCTTTTATTCGGTAGATTAAAATTTTCCATCCTCCTAGGTAGTCAAGAAGTTGCTGAATGGATGACAGAGCTCAATGGGTTCGACATTCCGGATATTAGTCCCACTTATGACGGAACGTGTGCTGGTGACCCTGCCGCCGCCGCGGAGGCCGCCGATCGTGGCTGGTGGACGTGTGGTGGATTTACTCGCGTTACTGATATAACTGCCTGTCCGGACAAGATGACTTGGGGTGTTAGCTTTGACGATGGCCCTGGTTACTACAGTAAGTTCTTCTTACCAGATTCAACGGTGCACTCACTCGTCTTCCCCTACGCTTGACCATTCGTTGTTCAGCCCAGTGAGTCAATGCACGTATAACACAGTATTTTCTCTAATCATATTTTAGGGAACTACTTGACTATCTTTCGTCCAAGAATCTCCCCGCGACATTCTTCGTTATAGGCTCGCGTGTGGTTGAGGAGCCTCGGGTGCTCGTTGAAGAATACATGGCTGGTCATGAGATTGCTGTCCATACATGGTCTCACAGGGTCCGCTTGTTCTCATCTCGCCTTCTCTGTCTTGCTAACTCGATTTCAGCCTCTCACTATGCTTTCCACTGCGCAAGTTGTTGCTGAATTAGGGTACACTCGCAAAGTCATCAAGCAGGTCCTTGGTGTTACTCCTACTTTGATGCGTCCCCCTTACGGCGACATTGATGACCGCGTTCGCGCTATCACTCTAGCCATGGGGATGGTACCAGTTATATGGACCAGGACCCCCTCTGGCGCTGCGTTTGATACCAACGGTGAAAAAAAATGAAATCTACAACTTGGCTTTCGCTCACTGCCATACACAGACTGGAAGGTTCCTGGTGGTAGTGTAAATGGCTCACAATCATATGCCACGTTCCAGGCCATCCTCCAAAACGCGACGTCACTGGACACTGGTTTTATCGTTCTGGAACATGATTTGTATCCGCAAACTGTTGACCTTGCTATCGGTTATACCATTCCTGCTGCTGAGAGTTTCCAACCCGCTTTAACTGTGAGCTTCGTCACCCGTCTTTCGAGTTCTGTTTGCTAACGTGTGGTGTTGTAGTTTGATTCTATTGGACACTGCAATGGGATTCCAGCCACCAACCTCTATCGTGAGAGTAACCAAAACAAATCGTTTCCTTACGCGAACACGAGTATTACTAGTGACAACAGTAGTAGCACGGGAAATTCTCGTGGTTCCGCACATAGTGGTGGCGCTGTGCTGAGCCCTGCCATTCCATTGCTGGCTGGCGTCGCATCGCTATTGACACTCATTGATGTGATGAGACAGTTCATTTTCTAGTTAGCTTTTAGCTTTTACCCACCCGACTAATTCCTAGGCCTGCACATGATGGTAGATAACCTCTGGTTGCACGGACACAACCTAAGATTTTTAGGATGGACCCTATTTTATTTCACCCTTCATCTAGTTTTTACTTTTTGTACTGAGTTTCTTGCCTGTGCGGATGCTTGTTATCTACTCCTGTCGGTGATACCCGTGCTGGGTTGATCCCTCCAAGTCTGACGCTGCCTGACACGCCAAATCCCTCTTGTCAATCCGGACATACTCGACATGTCCTCGCTCATCGCCACGGTCCGCACGAGTATGCTCACCGACTTGCACCTCTTTGTCTTCTCACCGCACGTTACTCAGGATTCCTTCAGGCAATCAGATCTGTCAACCCACAGGGTCGATGGAAGATTCTTGTCGTAGACGACTACTCGCAGAAGCTACTGGGCTCGGTACTCAAACAGTTCGATATCCTGGAAGAGAATGTCACTCGTACGCAGTCTCTTCATATTGATGCATGTGCAGAATTTCGGATGTCTTGCACCCAGTTATCGAGTCCATCTCCAACCACCGAGAGCCCCAACAATTTGAGGCCGTGTATATCCTCATGCCCACAACGCAAAATGTCGAGAGAGTTATCAAGGACTTCTCCGATGACCGGCACCAGTACCTTGGCGCTCACTTGTTTTTCATCGAGGGTGTGTCTGTTCAGAGCCTGGAACACTCTGTAAATGACCGAACTCGACGCAGGTCTTTCCGAACCATTGTTTCAACGCTTAACTTCGTCCCCCGCCGAGCCCTTTCTTCGCGGCCTGCAGGAACTTTTTTTGAACTTTTGGGGTGAGCAAGGCTTCATGCTCAAACTCCTCAGCGTTTCATATTGATCAGGTGCCTCCATCCTTTACAGCGGTTGAAGCACAAGCCTTCTCCCTGAACAACCCCGGCCTTTTCTTCAACTTTTACAGCCCACCACGAAGTGAGGCTGCCTTCAGAACGGCTCGATCACGTCTAGAAGAAGAACTCTCGTTCGTGAGCAAGACAGTGCGCATCGAATATCTTTAGCTCCCTTTTCCGGTCTAAGCCTAAGCACCCACGTCTAGATAACAAATCTATGCATCACCCTCAATGAATATCCCTATATTCGATATTATTTCCCCTCCCATCATCTCCCATTGGGCCCACTTAAGCCCAGCGTGCAGACTCGAGCATCTCCTCCTCCCGAAGGAAGCAGTCGATGGCGGACCAACCTCGCCCGGGGTGACGCCGCACGTGCGTATGAGGCCGCAGACACAGAATTTGTAACCAGATTATTGGCGTTCATGATACAGCGAAATTTGGATGAACACAAGCGCACTAATACTGATTTTCCTGTGAGTGTCATCGTGGTGCTTCAGCCAACTTTGAATCTCACCTAAATACAAACCAGAGACCTTCGGACCCGCCTCGACCGAGGGGCACCCTTATCATCACCGACCGTTCAATGGATGTTGTCGTGCCGCTGATTCACGAATTCACATACCAGGCCATGTGTAACGACTTGTTGCCAATAGAGGACGGAACAAAATATACGTACGTTCCCCTCAGTAGCTTATGGATTTTCGATTTATCCAATACCCCAGTTATAAGTTTCAGTCTTCTCTCGGGGCATACGAAGATAAAACCGCCACGCTTTCTGAGACAGATACAGTGTGGACGACCGTGAAACACATGCACATGCGAGAGGCCATCGATAGGCTCATGGCAGACTTCAACAAATTCATGGAAGAAAACGCTGGGTTTAAAGGGTAAGTTCAACTCGACGTGCGTGTGCTTGCCGCTGCCAACGCTGCCACAGAGAGGGGGCTGCCAGTCTGAACGACATGAAGGATATGCTAGCGAGCCTACCTCAATACCAAGAACAGCGGGAAAAAGTAAATGCTTGTATGACCGAAAAGTCGCATAAACTGATCGTGTTTTGCTAGTTCTCATTGCATCTCAATATGGCTCAAGAGTGCATGGGCATCTTCGAAAAAGACAAACTTTCACAGGTCGCCAATGTCGAACAGGTGTCACTGTCTTCGTTTGTTGTCCTGGTTTGGTCTGGTCTCAGTAAATTTCCTCCAGTGTTGCGCGACCGGACTGACTGTTGAAGGCAAATCCCCGAAAACATTAGTCGAAGAGATGGTACCGCTGCTGGATGGTCGGGACATCATGTAGAATTCTGGATTATTTCCTGACTTGCTCTGCGTTGACATTCGTTGGTGTTTCTAGAAATTTGAACAAAGTTCGCATGGTTGCCCTCTATATCATGTACCGTGATGGCGTTCCTGACGAGGACCGTCGACGGCTATATCAACATGCACGCCTTAGTATAGCGGAGCAGGATGCCGTCAATTCGTTATCACATCTCGGCGTGCGGATAACCAGAGTAAGTCCTTGACTTCATGCTGCCAGTTGTTGTTAACGAAGTCCCATATCTCAGGGCCCTACAGATAAGGACACGAAGAAAAAGTTGAAACAGAAACCATCTCAGGAGGAAGAATATGATTTGTCCCGATATAAACCACTCCTCCGCACTGTCATCGAAGTACGTACCAATCTATTACTACGTTCTGGACCCATTCACCAACATTTTATTTCCTAGGATCATGTGAACAATAAGCTCGACACGTCTCTCTTTCCGTACGTCAAGGACGCGCCATCCGCCGCAACTCCCGCCGCGAGTCCAGTCACTCCGACGCACACCTCCTCCCTTCGGAGTGCAAAGCCAAGTTGGCACAAAGCGGTACGATCAAACGCGCCGGTCGATAATCGCCAGCGCGTAATTCTCTTTATGGCTGGTGGGATGACATACTCAGAGATTCGAGAATGTTATGCATTGGGCGGATTACTTAACAAAGATATCTATATTGGTGTGTGCAAGAATTCCTCGTGTTTTCCTACAGTGCTGAGCAGAAGGGGGGGAACAACCAGGATCAACGCATACAACTACCCCCCGGCAGTTCATTGACGACCTGAAAGTTCTGGAACTTGGAGGTGTTGGGTCCCGTGCATCACCCAACGGAATCTCTACGAATGCTGCCCATCAATCCTACCAGGAATATTATGACCAGAAGTATTTTACCTCTGACTCGCTTCCTCCTCAGCGCCCAACACTTTCTGTACCGAAAAATTCAGGTTCATCTGCCCGGAGCGGAAAGCTTTCTAAACCGAGTCCGAGCTCGTCATATGCTGACAGCTCGACGTCCGTAAACAGTACAGGGGCAGCCGTGGCGGACAATGAAAAGAAGAAAAAGAAAAAGGGATTTTTCCACTTTTGACGGGCTTTCTTAATGTTCCTTCGTCTCGCCGTATCTTTCTCTCATTGTTTATGAGTGAAACACGAACATTTTCTGGTTGAATACAACCTTTTGTTTCCCGGTCGAGCTGTTACTTAGATGTCAGGATACATTAAGGACACAGTACTAACAGTCCTCGGCCGATGCTACACTATACCACCTACCGGACTGTCCAACTCGCATTTATTATCTGCACGCCAGTCGACACAATCATGCATTCTCAGGCAGCATGCAGAGTTGGTTCATGAGAAAAGCAAGGTGAAAAAAAAACATGCAGAGGTGCAATTTTAGGGCCTGGCCGGGAATTGAACCCGGGACCTCCTCGATGTAGGAAACCCTAACAAGGAATCATACTACTAGACCACCAGGCCGATGTCCGATGAACTGAGCTGGACAAATATTATGATTACCCGAGCCCCTTGCATGACGCGTCCTCGCGTGTCCGAGTTCTGTTCGTTGATCACCACCATGGATGCGCAAGCTTCGACGTCGTCTGGCGCGATAGATCAACGAAGAAAAGATGTTCTCAAGAGCTATCGTGAGGTATGCTCTTTACCATGGACCGTACTATACACGCTAGAAGCTCCCTGTAGAAAATGCGAACGCATGACAATATCAGCCAAAGCTTGAAGAATCGTCAGCTAGTCTTACACGTATCCTGGCACGCATTCGGACTGACTACTATTTTGATGTACATAGTACGTTTCTCATTGAAGGCACTAGAGAAGGATTTCGCGCAGACCGAGAATGACATCAAAGCAGTCCAGTCAGTTGGTCAAATCATTGGTGAAGTCATGAAGCAACTCGATGACGAGAGATGTAAGGTCATTCCAATATCGGTGTATCCCTCTTATTCATATCTGCTTCTGCTCTAGTCATCGTCAAGGCATCTTCTGGACCTCGCTACGTCGTTTCATATCGCCCTGCATTGTCAGCAACAAAGCTTAAAGCCGGGACCCGTGTATCTCTGGACATGACGACCCTCACCATCATGCGTATCCTTCCGCGAGAGGTTGATCCTTTGGTTTACAAAATGAGTTTGGAGGATCCAGGTGGAGCGTCGTTTGCGGGTATTGGTGGTCTCGGTGAACAAGTCCGTGAGCTACGCGAGGTGTGTCCTCACTGTTTATCCGCCCTCAAGACTTGGTCACCAATATGTAACGTCAGGTAATCGAACTCCCCCTCCTTAGTCCTGAACTCTTCCTCCGTGTGGGTATCAAACCACCAAAGGGAGTTCTTCTGTACGGACCTCCTGGGACAGGAAAAACTCTTTTGGCCCGAGCAGTGGCAGCTACGCTTCAGACCAATTTCCTCAAAGTTGTCTCATCCGCCATCGTTGACAAGTACATTGGTGAATCAGCTCGAGTTGTCCGTGAGATGTTTGGATATGCCAAGGATCACGAACCTTGTGTTATTTTCATGGATGAGATAGACGCCATCGGGGGCAGGAGGTTCTCGGAAGGGACCAGTGCGGACAGAGAGATCCAGAGAACTCTGATGGAGGTTAGTAGACTCCTGTGCTTCCTTCAGAGGGCGTCATAGTGCTGATACCATTCATATTGTCAAGTTGCTTAACCAAATGGATGGGTTCGATTCGCTTGGACGGACAAAGCTCATTATGGCAACGAATCGGCCAGACACTTTGGATCCTGCTCTCTTGCGACCTGGCCGTCTGGACCGGAAGATCGAAATTCCACTTCCCAACGAACAGGCGCGGTCAGAGATTCTGAAAATCCATGCTCAACCAGTGAACAAGAGCGGGGAAATTGATTACGAGGCTATAGTGAAGGTTCGTGCCTTTGGTGTATGTGTATAATGACGCTGGGTATACAGTCTTGGGCCTTTGCAGCTAACGGACGGCTTTAACGGCGCTGATTTGCGGAATGTTGTGACAGAAGCAGGGATGTTCGCCATTCGTGATGACCGGTATGTTCTCCTAGTTCGAGCGCTTCATCGACTGATCGCGACTTCACCAGTGAGTACATTGTCCAAGAGGATCTCACCAAAGCTGCGCGTAAGGTCAGCGATGCCAAGAAACACGAGAGTGCGTTGCTTTCGACACCTCCATTTCCAGTCTCTGATATTTTCATCTCTCTCTCACAGCCAAATTGGAGTATTCTGCATAGAATGTATCCATTCACGCATGTATCATACCGTAAAATACATTCTTCCTTTGTGTAACATAGGTTGAAGTTCGACTACTTACATAAGCAATGTGTCATAGCACTCAGCCGAAGGGGTTCTCCATTCTCAAAGCATATCCCCCGAGGACCGCCTAGGAACTTTCTGGTTTTACGAAGAATAGCCCTGTGACTTACCGGTGAGTTTTTGCACACCTAGACGTATAGCCTGCGAGCGCAGAAAAGGACTCGTCGTTGACGTCAGTCACTGTTGGTCCATCACCGTCCTTATCATCAATCATGGGTCGAAGAAAACGACAATTTCTCGATGATGGTGACTCTAACTCAGATGCCTCCGAGGGTTCGGGGACGGACTTCCAACTAAATGACAATGACCCGGACGCCAGAGATGAGCGCGCGCTTTTTGAGGACCCCTACCGGCACAAGCGACGACGAAGGAATCAGAAAGAAGATGCTATCTACGGTGTGTTTGGGGACGACAGCGACGACGAGGGATATGACCAGAGGAATGGCACGAGGCAAAAAAAAGCCGACTGGGCAAAGGCTCCTGCATTCGTATCAGGCGACAAGGTCGAGCTGAAGTCGGAAATAGATGGTGGGGAGGCTAAAGGTGAGGAGAGAGATGAAACGGTCGATGAGACGGATGATGAGGTGGCAGATGAGGCAGTCGATGAGATGGACGCTGAGGAAGGGACTTCAGACGGTTCAATAGACGAGGTTCAGGATGAAGAAGTTCAGGAACCAGAGTCTCCAATTGTTGCGCCCACACCGATGAAACCAGGCCTCGGCACTTCCACACTGTCTGGACTGCCCACTGCATTTGGTGCTGCTACTCGGACTCAGCATGCTTTCCTTCGCAGCGAGTCTTCGTCTGGTCCCAGTTCCCAACGCCATACTCCCCTTCCCGCTCATGAGCAGGCACACTTCCATAAGATTGGAGGCACTCTGGGTGCACAAATGCTGGCCAAGATGGGCTGGAAAGCGGGTACTGGTCTTGGTGCAAGCGGAGAGGGTATCGTTATTCCCGTCGAGAGTAAGTTGCGACCCAAAAATGTGGGCATTGCCTACAAGGGCTTCAAGGAGAAGACGGAGCAGTCCAAGTTGGAAGCCAGAAGGAGAGGTGAGGCCGTTAGTGACGATGAAAAGCTACCGCCTGCCGCGAAGAAGGCAAAGGAAGCAAAGGAGAAACGATCGGATGCATGGAAGCAGCCAAGGAAAGTTAAGACCAGAATTGAGCACAAGACATACGAACAGATCGTGGCTGAAGCTGGACATGAAGTGTCAGCACCTAGTATTGGACCCATCATTGATGCTACCGGACGGGAGGTCAGGCCCAGATATTTCTACCTCCTGTTTTACTGACGAACACACTCTTAGCCACGCGAATTAGCTTCATTAGCAGAAATTTCCACGGCATCATGGACGCCATCGATAGACCCAACTCGAATACCAGAAGTTCGACATAATCTACGACTCATCGTAACCACCTGCAAGACAGATCTTGACGGTCTTGCACGTGAAGCCAAGGCCCTTGATGAACGTAGACGCTTTATCTCCGGAGAAGATGCTCGACTACAGAAGAAAGTTGCTGACGAAGCCGAGTGTACGCATTTTCGTAGTTCTTTCCTTGAAGAGGTCTGATCATCTCATTCGTGAAGTAATTTCACGGCTTCAACAAGTGTCTCTTGTGGTGAATGAGATCAATACCAAGTCTAGGGAACTCGCTTCAGTGTATGAAGCTACGCTAGATGACCTCTCGCCACTCTTCTCCAGGCTCCTCCAATTCCCCATAGAATTTGACACTTATCGATTGGACGAGATTGTTGTGGCTGCCATCGCTCCAACAGTTCGACGAACGATTGCACAGTGGAGTCCTCTTCTCGAGCCATCCACCCTCGTTTCTACGTTCCGCACTTGGAAGTGGGCTCTTAAAGTTAATCTCGCCAAGCAATCCTCGCAAACCCAAGTTAGCTTGTATGGAGCTGGGCCCATCGATTCACCTTCCGTTGAACAGCCTATGACACCTTTTGAATCACTTCTTTGGAATGTCTGGCTCCCCAAAGTGCGGACGTCCATCAACAATGAATGGGATCCGTGCGACTCCTCACCCGCAATCAAACTTTACGAGACATGGGCGTCCTTCCTTCCTCCCTTTGTGCGTGACAACATGCTCGATCAACTCATACTCCCAAAGCTTGTCAAAGCTGTCTCAGAATGGAACCCAAGACGGAGCAGCGTTCCTCTTCATTCAATCGTATTCCCTTGGCTCCCTCATCTTGATCTACGTGTCGGGGATATCCTTGACGACGCACGCAGGAAGGTGAAATCTATGCTGCGTAGCTGGGGAGTGGCCGATGACTTTCCTGAAGACTTGGCCGTATGGCGGGATTTCCTCGACGGTGCTGAGTGGGATAACCTCTTGCTGAAATATGTCGTTCCCAAGTTAGCATCCCATCTCCGCGAGGAGTTCCGCGTAAATCCGCGTGCGCAAGAAATGCGACCACTCACTCATGTCGTGCTTCCTTGGTCTTCTCTCCTTCGAGGCTCAGTCATGAGTCAACTCTTGGAGGCCGAATTCTTCCCGAAGTGGCTCGACGTGCTCTACATCTGGCTTGTTCAACCGCGCGTGAGTTTCGAGGAGGTTGCCCAGTGGTATGCGTTTTGGAAGGGTGTTTTTGCGGACGACATCTTGGCTTTAAAAGGTGTCCAGAAGGGATTCACCAGGGGTCTGCAGTTGATGAATGAAGCGATTGAACTAGGAACGGATGCACCCACGAAACTAACACGTCCTGATGTGAAGGTAGAGCTGACCATCGCAGCCGGGCCCAGCAAGGGAACGACCAAAGGCGCTGTGCTGCCTTCTCGCACCCACGAGATCACCTTCCGCTCCATCGTTGAAGAATATGCTGCAGAGCACAATCTACTTTTCATCCCAACAGGACGTGCACACGAGATATCGCGGATGCCACTCTTCAGGGTGTCAGGGCCAAGTGGCAAGGGGGGAATTTTGGTTTATGTTCAAGATGACGCGGTGTGGGCGCCGGAAGGAGATGAGTATCGAGCAATCACTTTGGAGGAAATGGTGTTGAGAGCGAACAAATAAACCGCTGTGTAGTTACACTCCGGGATCGTCCTAGTACAATACTGCTCGGAGTTGAACATTTCAACCTGCATTACTTCCAACCATCCAATACCTTGAGCTAGTGATCGTATTATTGAAACTTGGTCAGATCCTGGTTGGATCTCAATTCAATCAACATGGTATATCGTCTATAATAAGGTGATAATGTATGTCTGTGATGATGAGTGGTGAGCACCTGAACGCGTAACAAATAATACAAGCAGTTGGATGCTATGGCCCGGATGTGAAGCGACAATGGCTACAAGTATGCTCTTGCAGATCTTCGTGCCATCTGCGAGGGGTTCAATTGGTAAACATTGAGTGATACTGTCCATGACAGAGGACATTACCTCAATGACCTTCCACCCTCCAGTGATCTCGTCCGACATCTCCTCCATTACGCGCGTAATGACAGCTGCATAGGTGCACTGTTCTACACGGTTCTCAGCTCCAACTACGACCTCTCGTGAAAGGGCGTTTCTGAACAGTAGCACTTCCTGAGTAGCGAATGTGACAACAAACACTGGAATAGAATTCTCGAGAATTTTCCCATCAGATACCTTGGGTCCTAAGTCAGAGAAGGTTATGCGAGGGCAAGCTGTTGACTCACATCGACTTGTCGTATGTCAAGAACTTTGCTATCACTCATCAGTCCCTGACGAAGGTACTGCTCCATTGTTGCCCACAGCACGTTGTATGTCTGTTCGTGAGAGTAAGCAACCCATATGTTCGAAATATTCAAGATGCTCACGGCTTCAGAGCACCATCTCGTCAATGCTTCCTGGTCGGCAGACAAATACGCATCGACAATCTCCGGTACGATGTACTCTCTCAGTTCTCTCTCAAACGCTTCACGTGAAAAGTTGGGATCAAGACCCTTCATCATTCGTGTCACTTGTGCCACCTCATTCTCTTCGAACCAAGAACCGATCGTTGAGGTCACGGCACGTATCGGAGTGACAAAAGGAGATTCCGACTCTTGGTAGGCAGAATGTAGAGCAGATATTCGCTGCACGATAGGATTGGTAGTCTTGAAATTCTCCCATGCTTCTTGTCTTGCAGAAGGTTTCACGAAAACGAGTGCCTGTCCAGCTCTATAAAAGGGCACTAAGAAACGGCGTGAGTGAGCATCGAACTGAGCTTACCCGAGGTTTTCAGAAACAACGCGCCGCGTGGAAAGCCCGGCTTTTTCGAGACGCCTCTGTCGCCGCAGCCTACGAGCCTCTTTGTCCTCAAAGCCAGCATGTTTGGCAGAGCCAGAATCGTCAAGTGCGTCGATCAAAGTCTCTGCCAGGGTCTTGTAAGCGGCTGTGTTACGGATAGGTTCGGTCGTATGGGCAATGGTGTTGGAAAGGGAAGTAGTGGCGCGAGATATCTGGGTAGAGGTTGTAAAGTGACAGGTGGTGAGGAAACTGGAAATTGACATACTGCGCGCATGATCTCGCTCTCTTCCATAGTCTTGAGTGCCTCGGAAACAGCATCACCGACCTTGACACCAGTCTTTTTGAGCTCCTCCGCCGCCGCCCTCAGGCGGGGGTTTTCCTTGATACTTGAAGTCAACTGGAAGAATAGGCGATAAGCAAGTCGAGAATGTGTGACGAGTTCATGTAAGTACCCTTGCACGCTCGTAGACGTCCCTGGCACGCTTCAAGGCCTCCGAATCCTGGAGCTTGTCTACATCGCCCTGTAGCTGCTTGACATTGTCCTGTAGCTCTCTGTTCTTGCGGAGTTCTTCACGAAGCACCTCGACAAAAGTCTGGAAAGGTGATTTGGGAGGCTCACTGCAGAAACGTGAAGAGGCATGAAACAAGCGGGATGGATGGCATATCCGAAACGGAGGTGGAAAGAACGACGATGGAGGGAGCGGACGCGCACGTTGAGCGACAAGGAAACGTCGGGCATGACGAGGCAACATCACGTCGACACTCGAGACAGTCAAAAAAATTCATTTAGTCAACGGTTAACTATTAGCTAATTAGCTAATTACACCGATAGCTTAGTTAGTCACGTGAATCCACTACTAACGGACTTGCTGCGTCGCTGGTACACCCTTGGGGACGGGTGCATGTGGAACAGGTGCGTGTGGTGTCTTTACTTTGATACCTACGAGGAGTGTCAGGAGATAGCGCATCTCGCTAGTTTTCCCAGTGCTCACCAAGATCTTCACAAAGGAGGTCCGCTCCCTTCTCACCAACCAACAGGGCCGACGAATACGTGTTCGTGCCAAGGTTGTCCTGCCCATGGGTGAGCACTCCAAGGATCTGCAAACAAAAACAACAGACATACTGGACAGATGCTCAAATCGACACACTTCAGGTTCTCCGTACCTGAAGGGATGATCAGCCTCTGCGATAACATCCATCTTGGCACAATTCACCATAGACATTAAGACGTGCGTCAACGACACCACCCTCTGCGCGAGGCTTCATAGCTGATGGAAGCATTGAATTACAGTGCTACCCATGAACAAAACTGCCCTACCGCAAGTACCTAGACTGTGCCAGGTGGTCTCGACGTGGTCTTGGAGCATATCACGTCGGCATCTATGCCGAAACATATCAACAGAGATGAACATACCGGAAATCCAATTGTCGATGGCCTCGTCGTCCTCTTTGGAATATTTGATGTCATCATGGACCTTGTGAGGGTCATATGGTTCGCCAGGTTTGTGCCATGTGCCCATATGAATGCCAACAGTAAAACCGTCAGGCAGCAACTGTTTCGCGGTCTTGATGTCGATGTCTCTGGCTGCTGCGGGGGAAGCGGGATAGAAGTGAGGATGGTGCGATGTAAGCTCGCCACGGAAAGCTACACAAATGCACCGTCAAAAATGTTCGCAAAAGAAATTTACAGCACCCACCATCCATGCGACGGGCAACTTCCCGAGTTTTCTTGTAGCTCCAGCGGATAGGAGCGAAATCTGCCTTGTTGTTCATGAAACCACTATCGAAGTAAGGTTCAGTGTATGGGTTAGGAGACCTGATGTGTATCTATTAAACAGCCATTCAGAGGTTGCAGCTATTGCACACGGTATTCACTCACCTTTCCACGGCTAGCGGGATATTCCTTGACACAAGTATAAGTTTCCAGTGGATACTTAAATACGTAGATCATACCAAGTATTGGAACCTGCATGACAATAGTAGTTAGCTATCAAGTTCTGAACACCCCAACCAACTCTTACATGGTCATGTACTTCCCAGGAGGAAGCAACGAGTGATCGGCATAGGCTGTCATGGTAGAATGAGATGCGCTGAGGCTGGGATAGGAAAAGAAAGATGAAGCAAACCTCCGGAGACAATAGACCCAAACCTGCATGTTGACGCTTAACATAGATAGACCATTCAAGGGTCTCCCTACTCACATGACGGGTTTGTCAGGCTTATCCTTGAAATATCTGTCCCAGAGAGCATTGAACTCGGGACCCATTTCTTTGAGCTCTTCCTCGGTAGGGCGAATCTGAGTCCCGGAATCAACACATTTTTCGGACAGGACACGGTTGATAGCCAACCTTGAATCCGGCGTCGATGGCGTTGGAAGACAGGCGCGCCTTCTCGGGGCTTATCTCCCATTCAGCGAAGAGCTACAGACCGAGTGAGTCCGTATGTTGAAGATAAATGGATGGCCGTGTTACCTCTTTCTGAGCTCTTTCGTCACCACGCAAGAAGTCATCGAGAGTCGTGCTCTCATTAGAGACACGGTAGACTATCGGTATTGTTAGCGCACAAGACGGGTGCAAAAGGAGATAGATGATCCTTACTCGACAATGTCGTGTAGTGATCTTGGTACTCCTCGCTATTCGTTGCAAGGTGGTCTCAGAAACTGAGCCTCGAGTTTTGATGCAACGGGTCACTTACCCAACTCCAGGAAGGTCACTGACAACATTGATGTTGAGCTGCTTCAACAAGTTTGCCGAGCCAACACCAGAGCGCTCGAGGATCTACAAGTATGATCGCATAAATTCACAGAACGTTCATCTGACTGGTCTGGATATACCTGAGGTGTCCCAAGAGTACCAGAACTAAGAACAACATATTTGCGGGCTCTAACCTGTGTATGGATTCATGGATGTTAGGAATGTGTATCAACAAATAATGCTTACGATTGTTTCTTGGACCCCAGCGTTGTTAGCGCGGTTCCTTGAAGGGACGTAGGCGACTCCGACAGCCTTGGTACCCTCGAAAATAACACGGGAGACGCGAGCGTTGGTTCGCAAGAAAAGATTGTGTTGTACATCCGTAACGCTGTGTACATACGCTATCACGAAACTCTAGCATAATGGACTTGAGAGAGAATGGACTAGTCTCACCAGTAGCGGCGTCACTGCGACGACCCGTGTGCCGATTAATGTACTTGGCCCATATTTCAGCACCGTGGGCAGTATCGAGATCTATTCACGTCAGTATCTGGTTGTCCATTCGAGCATCGGTGGTTACCTTGAATGTCGTCTGACAACAGATGATGAGACAAAGAACACGACTAGTCAGAAAGACACTATTTACCACTAAACGGAACGCCAATAGCGTGGGCTGCCCGCAGGAAGTCTTGAGCGAGTTGAGTGACTTGACCTCCGTTACTGATGGCGATCGGACCATCGTATCCATGAGTATCGTTGTTCACGGGTTTCTGGTAGTTTTCGAGCTAGAAAGTATTGTGAGTTAGTGCACGACCTTATCCTATATTCGATCCAGCGTACGTACTCGCTTCATCAGTGGGAGGAGGTCTAAAACGGCTAGTCAGTTGGTCTTCCATAACCTGGCGCGACGGACCTACCTTTAGTGGTCCAGCCAGGAGCATTGAAGTCATCTAAAGTACAAATCGTCACACATAAGCAATTAGACAGTATTCTTGATAACCAACCCCAGTCAGAAGCAGAAGCCTGCCACTCATGTGTTAGAGCTTTGTAGGGATACAATTCAATAGAAAACTCACCCTCGTGTACATCTGGGAAGAGTAACACATGTATTCGAATCAAAGAACTCGCTGAATATGGAACCATACCTGGAAGTTAATGCTAGCAAGATTGTCAGGGAATAGATATAGGAAACAACGCCACTGTACACTGACCTGCTACCACCACCTTCAAAGAAAGGGTGCAAAGAAAATGAACGGCTTGTCAATTCATCTTGAACACAGTGATCTCTTACCCAGAATGTTCGCACATCTGTACTAGACGTCAGTACCATAACTCAGAGTGCATACACGATGAGTAATCACTCACGGGACAATACTCTGCCTTCCTCTGAGGTACGGCGAAGGTTGGGAGTCGACATAGAAGGTAGCCTTGTCATTTCTGCGGAAGCCGTTGATTCTACCAGTATCAAGAGGTTCGATAACTACATACATGCCGTCTTGTTGCATGTTCTTGACGTAGATACCAGGCCTGTATACCCAAGGGTCGTCACGATTGTTGGCCCCCGCTGTCAACGGAGCAATGAGGGCGAGAGTTACGTCCCATCAGGCAGTCTCACCTTCAATGAGCATGATCTTTAAGTTGGGATCAGCGTATGCTAGCCGTCCGGCCACAACGCAGCCTGCGGGACCACCACTATGATTATGAGTCAGAAAGACGTCGAGTGATGTGCATTGCATGGTGTTTTCACCCGCAAACGATGACATCGACTTCTTGTGGATGAACCATGTTGAATCAAGTGTCCAAGAGGATAACTCGTCTGAGACTTGAGGGGGAAGGCAATCCAGGTGGGTTTTTATACCCCGCGGTACAAGAGAGCAAAGGCGGGGTTTCGTGTGATCTACACCGGGCCAAACCCAACAATATCTCAAACGAAGGATCAGATGATTCGAATGGTGTGAAGGATGAGTTCGCGCGAAGCCTGCGAAGACAGGGGTCGATATCACGGATGAAAGCCATACCATTATGGGATGCGGGGATTGAGTTGGCTTCACATGGATGACAAACTCCGGAAATGAGTGGTTGGTGAGATGGAGAGACAAGCATCGACCTTCTTAGCATCTCGAGCGAGACTCCCGGTCCCTGGAGTTGGCAAACAATCAGCCAACCTCAGGGACAGGACGGGTGGATATTCCACAGTTAAACTTGTGCTGTGGTAGACTTTCATAAAAGGATGTTGCGCCCGCAAGAACTTTAATACGCTTGTAACACCGTCGGTTACTGTGGGTGAAAGGTCGATTCTTGTCCGGGCTAGTGGGTTATTCGACAACCTATGATCCTGTCAATTACTAAGACCGGAGTAGTAAATGGTACAGTACCGATTTAAACGAGAATAGTGAGGAATACCACATGACATGCTGGTTACCCACTCGCTGCCTCGTGTTGGCACGGGGGAAATACGCCCAACGTGCTGAGGTACTAGCAAGGACATCTCACAGGAACCACTGTGTGAATACCCGACTCAGCGTCCTGGTAGTCAATTAAGTTTAGGTCGCTCCGACTGGTCCCAGGCGAGTCCTAAACAGAACGGATTCGCCCCCTCGGCTGAAGCGAGGGACATCTGACTAGCAAGATAGCCACGGTGTGGGGCCAACCCCAGCTACTCTTGTTGGCGACCAATGCGATATGCCGGACACTCAATCATCTGAGGTTAACCATGTTCACTCTTGGAAACGCCAACTGTTCTTCAAACTTCAAGCAAAGTCGGAACCACCATGATCAGGCCGGATTGTAGCGACGTGGATCGAAAGACAAAATCACAATCAGATGTACAATTTAATTATACATGCTCCGAGTTATTCCCTCCACTCGATCACACTGTTCCCAGCCCGGAGAGAACGAGACTCGAGGCACAATACGATTGGTCATTCGAGAACGGCCAATGTACCATCCAGACCAGCTTATCCACTGTTGTCAGCAGTAAGCCGCAACGTCAACACGCGATCATCGGAGACCATCAGGATCTCGTCGCGACCAGCCTGGGTGTATCTGGGGTACTGACCATACCCCGCTGCCACAGGCGATCCATACCCAGACAGAGACGAACGATCATACAAAGGTGGTGGAATCTGTTGATATGGGTGTGATTGGTATGGTTGTGGGCCATAGTATGCGTGGTGATGCAAGTTTGCCGTTGACGTCCCTGATGGCGGGGTATCCGCGAACAGCAGGCGAAGGTTGTTTCCTTGGATGACTTGAGACATGAGACCCGTTTCGACGTGTCGAATCTCCACAAATGTAGGCTCAAATGCCAGGACATATGGATACCTCATCGCTAAGCGATACAGAATCAGGAACATGAATGTCGCAAACCAATTTCTTGTACTTACCAAAACCTGTCGGTGACCCCTCCCAATGGACCATGAAATTCGGCCGTGATCGCCAACCGCTCCTATTAACATAGAAGGCAAATTCTTCGATACCCGGGTAAGTACTGATGATGGCTTTCCTAGCCCTTGCTCTCACCATCATAACATAGCAGGAACTCGTTGTCAATCCGATAGATAGCCATGGGACGCAGGTTCTCCCGCTTCCTTACAAAGTCGAGTGACGCATCGGCTGGATCCAACAAACTCTGGGTATCCAAACTTTCGAGGTCAACAATTTCGAAGCCCTTCGAACAACCCACGCAGAGCCTTGTTTTCAGGAAATGTATTGAACTTGATTCAACGGGAATGTAGAACTCCTAACTTGCCTGTCAACCAGTAGCAAAAGAGAAAGACGAAAGGCCTACTCTGAAAAGCTTGAGTGTATCATTCCCTCCCTGTAAAAGCTTGCGGAACGTCGGTTTGCTCCGCCCACGTATGTTCTGATCAATGGGCTCAAGGGTCTTGATTGTGCTGGAAAGGGGACTCGATTTCACAACGCAGACAAGGGTTTTCCCAAGGCAGATACCAGCTTTAAAAAACGATGTGTGCGATGATATACGCTTTGCGCGCTTGAGACCAGCCATCGGATCCATAGGATCGAGAGCCTCCAAGGGGAAAGTGACTACTTGTCGCTCTGTGGATGCATATATATTTATATATGTATTCAAGCTGCGAACAGCAATATGACAGAAGCTTACCTGAGAGTACAATGAGAAGTTGATATTCTTCGAGAACATCAACCTGCGAGACGTCCAGCAATGCCAAGACTTTAATGGGATCCCTGTTCTGCTCCCTCAAGTCGGATAAGTAGACGCCCTCGTCTGTTCCAAAGGCTATCCGTCTTCCATTTGCTACATCACTGTCAGTTTAGTCTTGACTTCTTGTACTCCGACTCACCAAAAGGGGCTGCACAATTTACCCTATTGGTACCCAAGAAGAAACCTTCGGAAACGGTTGTCGTATCGAAGGCAACACTCCGCTCCCTCAACTGATCTTGTTGTTTTGTTATAGTCTCTACCCACTTGCGGTGACTGACGAAAGTGCTCGCCCATAATGTTATCTGGTAAAACTTTCGCCCGAGGTGTACAAATGTAATCGCAAAGTCGCCCTTGCCGTCAATTTTAATTGGGATCTGAGGTGGGTAAGGCGCACTACGGCTCAAGACTTTCTTCGTGACTTCCTTATTTTGGGCAGAAATGAAGAGCAGCTCTAGCGGAATAGGCTACATGGTCCAGAGATTTGGAGCTTCATAAAAACAGGCGGGAAAAAAATGAAGGGATGAACGCACACGACGATAGACCTTGTGTTGTTCATGCTTGGATTTTTGCTTGACCATTAGCAATGCGTGATCAAAGAGATATACCAACAAATCTCCGCTGTCCCCTTGAGAGCCTCCACGTTTATTCAATGCGCCCTTGTAAACGAGCTCCCGGGAAGGGTCCTGTAATTTCAAGTCCTAGGAGCCATAAAGACTTCAGAATATAGTACTCGAAGTTGAAACAGGTGCGAACCACTTGCTCTCCAGGCCGATACACCAGTTGCTGGTCGAGCTGGAGCAAATTGAATCTGTTTTCGGTCTTTCCAGTTTCCACGTTCACCTTGGCAAGGAACTCTCTGACTATGCCGACGGCTTGTGCAAGAGTTTGCTTATCGGGATTATCTTCGGGCGTATGTTTAATGACAGCTTCCAGTAACAACGGGTATCGCGCAAGACGGGTTGTGGGCTTGGTGAGGTAGCCATTTAGTTCAAGTTTGCGAGATTCAGGAAGTCGTTCCGTAGCCTGGGTACATGTCGTAGTGAGCAACGTTATCTTATAGCTACACTATGCGAACACACCTCAACAAATGCCGCAAAGGCTGGGTTAGAGCTCTTTTCCTTTTCAAACTCATACTTTCCGTACAGCTGATGAGCACCATACGATACAAAAGGGCCAAAATGAGGTACTGCCTCAAGCAAAATATCATCAATACGCTCGACAACAGCGTACGACTTTTGACGTTTATTGAGTGCATCGCGGAGGCGAGTGTTGACAACGATAATCTCTTGGATATTCCAGAAAACCTGCTGAATGAAGTCGGTACGGCGGTCTGCAGCGATAATATCGCTGTCTTTGAGATTATTTATCCAGACCTGCGAGCAGATTGCGTGTGAAGATAGAAAAGCGCAAAAGACGGAAGCATGGTACATACATCACGAAGGTATTCCATGTCCCGCACGAAGTCACGCTCTGTATAGATCACTTCATTGATAGCCTCTTGTCGCTTCTTCTCTGTGTCTGATACACTGTTCACCACCTCTTGCGGCACCGAATGTATCCAGAGAGTCCCAGGTTCCTGCAAGTTGATCGTGTCAGTAACATACGAACATTCACGACGCAATGCTTACCACAAGATCGCCTAGACTTTCCCGTGAAATCTGCTTTTTGAGACCAGGTTGAGGTTTCATGTTCAGCCTCGCCTGTTGCTCCAATCGCCTCGGACAGGCAATGCTGTAACACAGCTGATCCTTTGTACACGTAGGAGAGTAGCAATCGGTCAAAAGGGTGAAAACACCGGAGGGCAAGGGAATTTCATCGATTGACTCTGCGCCTTGCGACCCTCTGGGTTCTGGTCCTCCCGTCACCGGTGACGAGTCTTTCTCGTGAGAGTCACTCGAGCCATGTCCCGTAGAGACCACTGACACTCCTCTTGATCCATCTGACTTGCCTTGCACAGGAGACTTTCCCTCTGCATCGTCATTATCAAGGTCCACATCGGTGGTAGCAAGCTCCCCGCTGACAAAAGGGCTCAGCTTGGTTCTAAACTGGTAGAGTTCTGCCGCACTGTCTCGCAGGCGATGGTCATATGTGACATCGTGGAAGAATTTCTGTGCATCCAAGGCTCGCCCTAGTAGCAGTGCCAAGTTTCGATCCGTAGTTTTGATGATGTATGCGATCTTGTCCACTGCTTCTCGCCCGTCGAATGCATCTTTGTACGTGAGTCCATCCTTGATGCGATCTGCGAGGGTGATACGTTCTTTGAAGGCATCGGCTACTCTGGAGAGTAAGGCGGGATAGACGAAAGGTGAGCGAACGCGTGTTGTGAGAGCTTTTGTGGAGGTCGTGGGGGAATGCCGGCCACCTTGGAGAGGGTGAGGTATGGGCTGGCGTGAACGAGCGTCCAATACAGTGCGCATTGAATTTGAGGTAGAAGAGATGGACAGGGCCCTGTCCTGTGTGGCGCGGTCGCGACGGAATGGGGGGCTAGGTACGGTGCGAGCCGAGTCCGAGGAGCACCGGGATGTGACTGCTGGGCCAATGGCATGGTCAACAAGAGTAGACGAAGCGGGAGAGGAGTTGGCGAGAGATGGAGGTGAGCCTGCCATGAGGGCAGTGTCGAGCTGGAGATGATGAGGACGAGAAGACCCACTGTAGTCGGACTTGGTAGAGAGGGGACTCGATTGGCGATTCTGGGGCTGCAGCGCGTGGTGAGCTTGAGGGAAGGGCGCGATGGCTAGAAGGAAGGCACGGAATTAGCGCATTGTGTAGCACACCGACCAGATATGGAACACAGCAACCCACGTGTGTGTTCTGGAGTGTGAGCCCACTGCGACTCGCTGGCGGGATCGTCTAGAGTGTGTTCATCTCTGCCAAAGTCGATGTTGAGACGACCAATGTCGGGGTCGATCAAGTCAAGACGGGGTACTTCATCAGAGGGACGAGACGGGGAACCGTTCTGTGGGATGGTGTCGGAGCGGTATACCTGTGCCTGATAAGCCTGGGCAGGTGTAAGACCGGAGCTGGTGAGGGTCTCGAGTGCGGCATCTGGAGGATCCTCTTGTTTTGAGGGGATGATGGCGGATGTGATGGGGGCACTGACGACGGAGGATGCGCGGGCATGGGGTGTAGGGGGAGCGAGCGTGTGGGTATGTGGGAGGTGGTGGGGGTGTTGGTAGTGGAGGTGGGAGTGGGATGCGGGATACTGGGAGTAGGTCGGGTGGGGGGGTTGGTAGTACGCACGCTGTGGGCCCAGGGAGGACGGATGGGACGTTCGTCTGTCGATCCCCTGCGGGTAGTAGTTGTACGGCGGCGAGAACTGATTCACCTGAGGATGATACGGCGCATTCTGAGTGGACTGTCCATAGTATGGATTCGCGCCCACCGTCTGGTGGTGGGTTGCCGATGGACGGCCAAAGATGGACTCGTACGCCTCGTTGCGCTTGTCTGGTTGACGTGGGCCAGCAGGCCGCTCCATCGTGATTGGTAGTGGGTGGGACTGCTCGAGGTCGGCGTCGACGTCGTCGTCGTTGGACGGGTCGAGCTGGCAGCGATCAAGTGGTGTGTCGACCCACGAGCGATGATGTTTGCTTGGAAAACCCGCGACAATGCACTGCCCAGTTTTGGAACCCGAGCTCGCCTCCCCAGCGTGCTGCCCACGACGACGACGACGACGACGACCAGACCTCGCTGCTGCCGTACGTGCGAGCCAAGCCACTAGACCTCAGCGAGCATTCTAAATGCATTACGAATGTGCACATGTACGTCTAGTGTGCCGTCGTGACACTACTCACTGGCTCACCTCCGTCCCCACGCACGTTCACTCAACTCCTCCCACATCTCACCCGCACCAACAATGACCCGCTCCTTGACGCTCTGCACGTTATCCAGTGCAGGTCGAACATCCAATGCAAAGACAGGTTCCCCGTCCGACGTAGGTGGAGCAGAGTAGTAGTCAATCACGTACCGTACTTCTTGCCCCGTTCGGGGTCTCCGAATGATCCAGTCATGACGATCGAAAGGAGGCTCAGCACTGTAGCCCGCGTCAGTCGGCGCACACTCGCAATGCAGCAGAGACCTACCTAAACCGTGAAGGCAGCAGCCATCCGGCAAATACCCAAAACCGGGCTTTTGGGGACATCTCACCAGGACGCCCCTTGAACCTCGCGAGATACGGCTCTTCGTCTCCAGGCCTGACGGTCATCTAGTCAGTCGCGTTAGCTCAAGAAGCGACAAACATTTCCTACTGAGTGACGCGTTTCTCCCACTTGAGCACCTCACCCCAAGCACGCTCATTCAAAAAGTTGTGAATCTCGACCATTGTCTCTACATGTTCTACGGGCGTCTCCCACCCTTTTCTGACCAATGCATTGTAAAACTGTTGGGGTGAGGGATAATCCCATGTGTGTCTCTTCCCAGTGTCCATAGAACGAGGTATTGAAGAGGTACTGCGCTCCGTTGGGAGTTGGGCGGAGCTGTCCAACGGCGTCTGAGGAAGGGAGGGCATTTGATTGAGTGGGTTAAGTGGTGTTGGCGAGTGGTCCATGGGACACCTGCTGGAGTTGGGTGGTGCCGCATGTTGGATTGGGCAGCCCAAAGAAGGCGATGGCGGGTCTGGCGTACCCATCGAACAGCCCGTCGGCGTCGACGCGGACGGTGAGGAGAGCGACTGGCCCATGGATGACCGAAGTAGAGTATGTCACGTGTCAGATATATCTAAAAAAACACTTGGCTCGTCCAACTTGTTTCAGTGCAAATATGTCGAGCCCACCCATCAGCGTCAAGCGTGAGGTGATCGATGTTGACGACTTGGACATATTCTGTACAGGCGTGCGCCGTTGCGTTCACACTAATCGACACCCTTCCCCGCGTTACAGGAAACGCTTGTGCAACCCAATCACCATCTCCCTCGTCGATTCAGATAGCGACGATCCTCCTCTCGCGACATCATCTCGGGCGACCCCCTCACAACACAGGTCGTGAGTGTGCCATCTGTCATGACATCCGTGCATCTTGCTGACCGGCGTGGCAACTCGGCAGACATTCCCAAGCTCCTCCGTGTCCCCTGTCGACAGTGAGTCAGTGTACCGAGCTCCAACATGTCACACAATTGGTCTGCCTAGTTTAGCATCGCAACTAGATGACTCTGACACATCACCCAAGGAATTGTCGTCGCGGAAAGCACTGCATGACGCTCGCCCACCCAAGAAGCGCGCAACGGACGCGATGAGGATGGCCATGGATATAGTAGAACATCGTAATGAATTGAAGCGGAAGGAGCCCATCTCGCAAGTTATCGAGATCTCGTCTGACAGCGAACCCGAAGGTTGGCCTTGCAAGGTACGTCGTGCATCTCGTCTACAGGGCCAACCATTTGAGTTATATCTCAGAGACAAAAAGTGGACAAACATAGTGGGTCCTCTTATGACACAGATGACAGATATGGCGACCACGGGGACATACCGAAACTCGTGGCCGAATGCTCCCGTACCGAGCCCCATTCGTCCAGCCCATCCGATCGGGATTATTCTGACGGTGACGACAATGACTGCATAGATTTTCTGGCCTCGCTGGATATCTCGAACGAGGCAAATGTAATTTGTCATGTCGGGATTTTAGAGTCGGGGGCGCTCATGGGCTTGTTTCATTGCAGTGGCTTCCCCCACCAGAAAGAAACAAGGCAGAAGATTTGACACCAATGCACGAGTCGGATAGTAACTTGTCTAAACATCATCCCCTGCCCCCTTTCCAGCTTCCTCAGAAAAAGACACTTGTCAATTATCGACATCTTCCATCAGATTGGGTTTCAGTAGGCCCGTGGGGAGCAGTGAGTGCAGCGCTTCTCACTCAGTTAAATCTGACACCGTCTTGTGTATTGCATTAAGATATCTAGGAATCACATCAGCAAGTTTCCCAAGCCATCCTATCATGCCCAAAGGCAAGAACGCCTTTTCCGTCGCTGTCCACCCAGTCTTTTTTACGAGAAAGGGTACACGAAACTTGGGCTCACTGCAAAGTACCCCCACCTAATGTCTGGATGCAAGTGTTACGCACGTGCTTGAATCTCGATGTCCAGCTAACCTTGACCACATAGCGGTTAATAAAATCATTCAGAATCAAGACAGTGTCGTACTTTGCGCCGTGGTGGATGGTGGTTTGGACGAATCCGATGATGACGAAGATAGTCAGTACCAAATGAAAGCATCTGAGTTACGGACTTATGTGGCTTCATCAAGCTGATGATCTGCCGTCTCCACCGCCTCCGGAGAACAAACTAGGTTCGTTAGTGGTCTATCATCGTGGTAGGGGTAAGATCGCATGATACTCAACGGTACACTCCATTGAGACTTCCGAACTAGTACATATGGCATCGGCCCATAGTCACGTACGCAACACGTCTCGCGGTGAGTAGTTATCATGTTCGAACTCTCAAGGGACTATACCATGGTTGCTGAACTATCACAGGTGCGGTGATGAAGTACTACAGTGTGCTTGATATCGCCTTTAATCCCTTAAAGTAAGTTACATGCAAGCATTCACTTCCTTACATCCCTTACGTCACCATATAGCCCAAGACAGTTTTTATCCTCAGGTTGCGATCTTGTTGTTCAAGCATGGGAAATATTTGACCACGATAATGATGATGAGTGCAAGTGTCTGGACGGAATGGGCCGCAGTAAGTCTACGGTACTGGTGATCATGCTCGTTCTCATTCCCATACAGTCACATTTGATTCCAGACCACAGGATTTATTGTATGCTCCTGATGGTTCGGCTCTAGCAGTCACCTGTCGTAATGGGTATGTAGTGTTACATATTTCAGTCACTTACATCTCAGCAGATGTTCTGCAGTACTGTTCAATTGTATTCTCAGGACCTCTTCGAGGATATGATAGATGTATATTCTCCACCCAAGAAGTTTTATGTAGCACCAAGAGGATCCGGCCACGCCGCCGGTGCCACTGTCTGGGGCAAGGGCCCTTCGAAACACCTATTATTCTCGTCCTCCGAACCAACAGAGAAAGATGACCACACCGGCTTTCACCATGCTTTCGATACTTACAGAGGAGTCCAGGCAATCCAATTTGATGCCACCGAATCCGGGGATGCTGCCGCCCTAAGTCCAGATGGGACAACACTAGTCTTGATCACGTGTGGCAAACAAAGCACACATCCCATTCGCCTCTACGATGTTCGCCGGAAACTAAGGGAAGCCTACGAGACGGAGGAGCTCGAGAAATTCCAAGTACGATCACACATTGGCTCCAATCAGGAACCAGACAGTGAATCAGAAGAGGTGAATCAAGCTTCATTTTCACCCGATGGATGTCTCTTCGCTGTCGCACGAAATGACAATGCATTGCATGTTTACGACGTGCGTGCGCTATCGCGCGGACCACTCTGCCAGTTCGAGCACCACGATTCAGATACTGTGGGAGGTGGGGGGTTTGGCGTTGTCGTGGCCAATTGGATACAAAGTAGGGAAAGGATTGGAATCGTGAGCGGGGGTAATGATGGTAAGCCACCTGTTTGATACGTCTGGTCAAATCAGTCGGGAACTGACTCGTTGGCAAGGCTGTGTGCGGCTATGGGAACCAGCTTTAGGAAGCACGAACGAGGTCCAAGGTGCGGTCATTGGGAGGACTGACTTCGACGTTGGCCATTTTTCCGTTGGAGACCACCAGAGTGGAGAACTTCCACTTATTATGTACGTATCTGTTATTCGCAGGATGGCATTCAAATCTCACGTCTTCTCCAGTGGCGATTCCGGGGGTGGAATGCACACATACGATTTTATGAATGCGGATGGCATTCGAATCTAGAAGGTCGCAGTCGGGATCAGGGAGCGAACAGCACAGAGTCACACCATACAACATCATTATTGCGGACAAACTGATGTCTTTATTTCAGACGCGATACATGTAGTATTAGAATGAATAGTTAGTTGGCGTTATAGCTGTGGTTTTTGTGGTGGGCCGACGTCATTCTTAGTGGGTGAGCGTGCGGTCGTGTTCAACTTGCTGGTCGCACACATACCGAGTTCCTCCCCGTTGTTTGGACAAATAAACCTGGTCTGAGGTCGTGACCTACTTCCGACCGTGATCTCCAGAAATCCGTAGAAATTTTCAACCAACGTATGGACGAGCACAATAAAAAGAGGTCCGTGCGCTGTTAGGCAACATGGAGGTCGGACTTTGAAGGCACAGGGCGGTTCAACAAAACCACATCACGTCGAGATGAACCACCCCCATCTGCTTCCCTTTCATCCACACCTCCATCCCAAACCCGACTGCATCTTTAGCTGATGTCTGACAACGAGGGAGCGACTAAAAAGAGTGGTTATCGCCTCGAATACGCGAGCTCCGCTCGTGCAAAATGCAAAGGTGGGTAGAACACGACCCCTTGTCATTGCAATGGTTCTGGTTACTTATTTTTCTCCTCATGAAGGTGCCAAACCTTGCGCAGGTGAGGAAGGGCTCAACGTAAGTATGAAGTCGAGGCTTACGAGGTTTCTAGGAACCCCCATACTAAAGGGTGCCCTGCGTATGGGCTCTATCGTCGACATTAGGGGTAATGCCACCTTGTACGTTCCTGCTCCTTTTCTGTAACTCATTCTGACTTATGGTATCCTCTCGTTCTGTAGTGTCTGGCGTCATTGGGGCTGCACTACTCCAAGAATTATAGCTAATATGAAGACCAAATTTTCCAATCCAGACGACCTGGACGGGTTTGAAAACCTCAAAGAGGAGGACCAAGAGCGCGTGCGACGTGCATGGGAGCAAGGACGGGTTGCTGATGAAGATATACCTCCGACTGCACGAAAGCCAGATGACGCAGCGAATGCAGAGGACGACGAGAAGCCCAAGAAGAAGCGTGCCCCCGCCAAGAAAAAGGTTGAGGCTGAGGGGGATGAAGAGGAAAGGCCAAAGAAAAAACGTGCAACTAAGCAAAAGAAGACTGACGAGGCAGTCGAGGCCGAAGCCGAAGATACCGAAGAGAAAAAGAGTGCCCCTGCTAAGAAGCCTCGCGCAAAGGTCCGCGCCAGAACTCATCTCTGATGTTGTCTTCATCTTTCTTCTAGAAGCGTGAGGGGGAGGAAAATGTAGAGAAACAAAAAGGGACGAGTCGGCGTCAACCAGCCAAGAAAGGTTCTACGAAGGCAAATGCTGCCAAGGTCAGCACATCGTGCATTTATGATGACTATTATTTTTACTTTGGGTTTGCTTCTCGACCATTAGGACGAGTCGGAAGTCTCGGGTGAGGATTTTGCGGAAGAACTAGCAGAAGTAGAGGATGAAGATGACGACGATGCAGATGAGCCTGTCAGCAAAAAGAGAAAGGTATGCACATTGCAAATATCTTATTTCATGGTCTAATGCGTCGTAGCGTCCTGTGTCAACCAAGCAGGCCGCCGTTGCCAAGAAACCAAGGGCTACGTCATCTCGAGCGAAGAAATCCAAGGTAGTGATTGAAGAAGATGAAGATGACGAGTGAATATGTTCGTGCGGAAAACTTGCTAGTCGTGTTCATTTTATAGTTGTTCCTCACTTTTTTTTACTTGTCCGTTTCAATGGAATCGCATGTGAAGATCTTGCGTCAGAGTTATAACTGCGGTTTACTACAATTCCCGTTGTGGTCAGTGTCTAGGAAGACCTGCGAGTGAAATCAATAGTAACATCTAACTATTCCTCCCTTGTGGTCCATCAGGATTGTGTAGAATTTAGTTTATCATTGCTTTGGAAATACTTAGCTGCACATGCAGACCTTTCTATCGTCCTGGATGCGAGACAACCCGACAATGGGTGGTAGACTCTGAGTTACAACGTCATTAAAGTTTCGAGTCGAGGTTTATCCCTTTGTCGAGATCACTACACGGGTCAGACGCAGGGCCTGAGCCAGCAAATAGTTCGTAGAGCTCCTTAGCAGCTTTCCTGATTTCCTCTACAAACTCTGCGTTGGGCATTTCAGAGCGAGACGTGATCGTGAACTGTAGGTAATCTATGGTCGGGGACATGCTCGCATGAATACTACTTCTCTCATCAGAAATAAGTTGAGATGAACATACCATCGAACCCGGTCATGTAGGCAACACCGAACCCATCAGGGACAACTTCGCCCCATCCATACATTTCGAAGCGGCTACTGAAGATTGCGCTCGTAGATAGTGTCCAATGTGAGGAGCGAGCGTAGAGTGGGTCTGTGAACAAAGGTGGCGCAGGCAAGGAGGACGGCTTGGAAAGGCGAAGACCTAGTGAATGAGACAAAATTAATTGACGAACCGAGTGAAAACAGTACGACGAACCTAACATATGTCTGTCTACACCCTCGCCGATAGTGGCTTCTTGGGCAAGTTGCGTATGTTTCTTAACCGCATCCCTCAGTAGTCGCACTTTCTCATCCCTCGTTGCTACGTTAATTAACAGCCACCAAACACAGTCAAACTCGTTGTGCATCCGGGAATATCGTCGCCACTCACCAGATTGTCTCAACATGGCTCGCACAAATGCAACACATTCATCACTTACCACCCTAATGGTTTCCGTGCGGCCCTTGTAGAACTTCCTAGTCGTAGCAGCCTCATATGTACCGACCGGCCACGCGGTGACTCGCCCATTTTCGCCACCAAATTGTTCCGCCAGCCGTGCATATGCAACCTGCACGACCATCTGAGCCCATCCATCAGGACTGACACCGAATGACTTGATCATAGCTTTGCCGTAGTTCGTCCTGAGCAAAGAAAGGGACTGCGAAGAGGCAAGATCGTGTAAGAACTGTTGGGCATTTGATATTGCCTGATGGAC
Source organism: Singerocomus inundabilis (assembly GCA_038089075.1). Taxonomy (NCBI): domain Eukaryota; kingdom Fungi; phylum Basidiomycota; class Agaricomycetes; order Boletales; family Boletaceae; genus Singerocomus; species Singerocomus inundabilis. The sequence goes on from JBBPKD010000022.1 coordinate 60,010, forward strand.
TTTGGGTATGAGTGTCAGATCAAAGTCCAGAGGTTCTGGGATTGTAACGATAGAGGTCGAGGGCGATAACTGGAAGTTCGACTTGGGATCTGCTAAGAACTCCAGTAGTTCATCACATAGACGGACGGTCGGCGTTCCATCCATGACACTATGTTCGCCCATGAGCCCTGCAACACTGTTATCAAACACAATGAATTGAATGGGTTTATCGACGTAGCGCGAGGAAAGCGCTCGCGAGACACCAGTTGGATTTGTGGACGACTACGCGTAGCAAGGTGATTATATGAGTAACCATCTAGGCGGAGGAGGTATCTTCAGTTACCAAAGATCACTCACAGCAAGTGTTCCATGCCACAGAGCTCTCGAAACATCTATGTCGTTCTTTGGAGGAGGCATTGAGTCGTCTAAAGACACCACAAAGGCCGAGGAATGAATCTCGTGGAAGAGAGCCGCGTTCAAAGGAATGGAAGATAGATGGGTGAAGTCCTAAAGTTAGGTTAGATTATAGAAAACGTGAAAACACGACAGATAATGGTTGCTAGCGAGATAAGGGTGTCATGAAAGACGCACCCTTGCCCATATATCTCTGCTATGAGCGGTCAAGGCACCAATTGCAGGGTATTCATCAGTACTGTGATCATAGATATACTGAAATTGGCTGCAGTGCAGATATGAGCATTGTTGCAGAGGCGAAGGGGAAGACAGGCTGTACCGGATTAAATCACCCATGCCGACCACCTTTCCACCAACTTCGGCCTTGATCTTCCAAAAGCGATTCTTGCGTATGACGATGACATGCCCAAGATCGTCGTGTGGATTTGGGCTTGCGGCGTAGGAGACACTCCAATCAGCGCCTTGTGTGCCCGGAACACGGCAGCAGTCAAACATCCAGCTAAATCGGATTAGGGGCAAGTGAGGGAGTAGGAGCGTTAGGGTAGACAGACCGGTAGGTGTCCATGCAAAGTTGGGTGTCTTTGATCGTGTCAAGGGGTAATTGACCTGAACGAAGGTTCTGCCTGAACAACATGGCACCACGAGTGATGGCCGCAGCACGAGCGGCGGGTGTCTGGGGAAGATGTGTAGGCTGAGGTTCGAAGCTATCTGCGAATGGGAAAAAGAAGATGAGAGTTACTCGGGGAGGGTACTGGGACATGTTTACAGTAGTATGATACATTGACCACAACCTATGGTGAATGTGAGAGGGAATAAATGAAAGAAGAAGGCAGGGACTGACAGAGTCCCTGTAAGCAAGATAGGCCAAGTCGTCCCACCACTCCTCCAACCAGTGGTCCTTGT